>PVHY01011165.1:0-48928 GCA_004024945.1 Uropsilus gracilis | reverse complement strand
CGGGGTACCACGGACTCAAGCCATCCCCAGCCTCAGCTTCCCAGGTAGCTGGGATTACAGGCGTGTGCCACCACGCCCAGCTGTTTTTTTTTTTGGAACCAGGTCTCACTACGGGCCCCAGGTGGGACTCGAACCGCGATCCCTGGCCCCGGCCGCTTCATAGGCTGAAGCTTACAAGCACGAGCCACCGTGCCCGGCCCTTATTCTCCATTTCTTAAACTGAGCTAGGTTGTTAGCAGCTGACACCAAACTGTGAGCTTTTTTTCCCCAGCACACAGGATTAAGCTGGAAAGACGTGGTGAGCATTTGCCCAAGGATCCTCCCTGTCTGTCCTCGTTTAGGTGCTTTCTGAATATGATCTCCATGCCTAGAAATTGGGCAGGCCAGCAAAACTTGTTGGGAAAAGATATGATTAATGATTTGCTCACCCAATTTCTGATCATGGTGATGTGGAAACAACCAGTGTGCACCCATTAGTGAAAAGCATCGTTTCTGCTGTCATTAGTGTGCTGAGCATTGCTCAAATACTTGGCACCACTCACAACGTGCAAAGATACAGGCCTTGCCCCAGGGTGAGAAACGCTTCTTTAAAAATCTTGAGAGCTGGTACTGAAATGGACACCCAAGTGCCAACCTTGGCTACTCAGTGTTGCCTATATTCTTTTTTATTTGTCAATATGCTGCTTATTGTGAGACCAACTACCCTAACTTTTCACTTATAACCACCTCCAGTCTTCCTCCCCTACACCCCCAAATCAAATAGATTTGAGGCCCAGGAGGATAATTGCTGAATGGAGGTAGATATGGGTAAAACAATCACTTGCATTTACCTGAGTTACTCATTCACAGCTGTTACCCCAGACAGCCCATGAATACTGGGGATTGATGCTGCTGGAAAGATCAGAAACCTCAGAGGATCAGATGATGCTGGGAACTCCCTCCTCAAAATGGTCCCTAATAAGTCTCTGCTGTGTGTACCAGTTTCCTTTCTCCACTCTTCCCCTGGTGACAGAGGATAATTGGCTTCTCTTTTTCTTCCCTGAAGTTAGGCTCCAGAATCCTTTTTCTTTGTTCTTTAGCAATCCTAGATCCCTCTGAGGTTTCTACATTTCTCTCTTTTGATCTAAGTTTTCCTGTTCATATGTCTGTCACAGGGTAATAATCTTGTTGGGACTTTCCTCTATAGATTGTGCCCCCCTCTCTCTCCGCTTATTCACCCCTCGGTGCAGTCACAAGCTTGCTTTCATTCCACCCCCAGCCCTGGTTTGTCATTTCTCAGGGTCTGACTGGCTCCTCATCCTTGGCCTGGTTTCCTTCATGGGGTTTGGGCTTCCCTCTCATTTCGAGTTCAGTTTCTTCCGTTTCTGGAAAACCCTTTGTTCCTGGGATTCTTTGTGGCCTCAGTGTTCCCCTCGGCCACGCAAGGAAACTCTGTCTGGATTTTGCCCCCGTCGTCGTCGTCATTCAGACCCTGTCTAGCCCTGGGACCGAGGCATCCGGCTCGCTTCCCTTCCTTCAGTTTCTCTCCGTCCTTCTCCAGCGGTTGCAGAGGCCCAGCTCGCTTCCTCGCCAGCCAGGGGGCTCCCTCCTTTGTCCCAGCTCCCGGGGTGGGTCAGCGCTGAATGGGGCTGCCCGCCCACCCGGTGCGGTGGGCCGCGGGATCTCCCAGCCGAGGCGGCCGGTCGGGCCTTTCATCCTCGAGAGCTAGGGGCCCCCGCCCGACGGCGTGACCCTCCCCCCACCCCCCGCGCGGCTGACCCCCGCCCCCTCGGCTCCGGCCCCCAGTCCCAGCCCCGCGGAGGTCGGCCGCCGCTGGGGGACGCGAGTGGACAGCCCGGCCCAGCCGGCCGCAGCCCGGGGCCGAGGACGCGCCGGGCCGCGGAGGCGGAGGAGAGGGGCGGGAGAGGGCCGGGCCTGGCGCTCCTGACAGGAGGAGCCGCCGCCGCCGCGCCGGAGGGAGGAGCGGAGCCGAGGGGTGGGGAGGCGGAAACGCGGTCCGGGACCCGCGGAGCGCGGGCGGCCGGGTGCGAGCGGGCAGCCGAGCGAGCGCGACCGCGGGGCCAGAGAGGCGGGCGAGAGCCGGGAGCGGGGAGCCGGGGCCGCCGCCCGGGAACCGCACAAAGGGCCGCCGCCCGGGCCGCCGCCGCCGCCGCCGCCGCCGCCGCCGCCGCCGCCTCAGCGCACCCGCCGGGGCCGGGGAGAGCGCGGCGCGGGCGGCCATGGCCGGCTACGTGCCGGGTCAGCAGCCGGCCAACCGTAGCCAGGAGAAGGAGTTCGTGCAGGCGTACGAGGATGTGCTGGAGCGCTACAAAGGTACTGCCGGCGCCGGAGAGCCGGGGCCGGGCCGGGCCGGGCCGGGGGCGGGCCGGGAGCCGGGTCGACTCGGCCTGCGGAGTCGGGCCCCGGCCCCCTGCAGGTGGGGCGCCGGGCCGGGTCGCGCCGGCCAGCCGGGGCTGACCCCCGAGCGCTTTCTCGGGGCCGGCGCGGTCGCAGAGTTGAGCGGAGCCTCTGGAAGCCGCTCCTGCGGGAGTCGGCGGCTTCCCATCCCTCGTTCCGCGGTTTGCCCTATTATCTGGCCCAGCTGGAAGGAGGCTAGACCGGGAGCCGGCGGGGAGACCGAGCGTCGCGGGGAGTCGCTGGGGGGGGTGGGTGACTGGGCGGGGGAGAGGACTCCTGTCTGCCCGCGCCGGGGCTCCTGGACGAGAGCCTCGGACTCTGCGTGCCGCCCGAGGGTCCCTCGCCCCCTTTTGTCTCCCTCACTCTCCCATCAGTCGCGTGGCAGCCGCTGGGGCGAGACACCTTGATTTCTGGGGGTCGGGGTGGGGGGCTGGAGCGCGGGCCAGGCATCTGCTGTGTGTGTGCACTTTCAAAAGGTGGGGAGAGGCGGCCTCCCACCCTCACCTCCCTTTGGGTGTTGAGTCCGTTGGAGGCAGGGGTCTATGGCTCCCCCCCTCAAAAATGAAGATTTGTCTTGGAGCTCGAATTTCAGCCCCTGGAGGCTCTCTGCCTAAGCAGTTCTGCAACTTAATGCTCCATCTAGACCTTGGGTGTAGGAGAGAAAGTTTTGACAGGCGGGGGCTGTCCTCTGCGTTCCCCTACTTGCTTTAGGTCCCCGGTGGTGTAAGCTGGGGTGCTGGGCCCTGGGGGTGTCCCTGCTTTGATTTTTCACACCCAGTTCTGGGATTTTGCTTTGTGGGGCAATTGTGCCTTCTCCAGTCGTGGAGAGCTTCCCGGAAACTACATAGGCAGCACTTTCTCCTGTTTTATTCAGTGGGGCCCTTGTGACCTGGCCTTCAGTTTCTTTTCATCTGGAGGAGAGGAAACTTCAACCCTTATGACTGGGTCCAGCATACTTGTTTACAGCACCAATGCAGTGAAGGGAAACTAACGAAGAAGCTGTAAAATGCTTCCCCCCCCCCTTTGTGGCATTGGAGCTGTGATTGGAATTGCAGCAGGAGTGAGAGAGGTGAAATGCTGAAGTGAACCTGTTTAGAGCCTATTTCTTCTGTATCAGCTCCTGTAAGCAGTCCTGGTTTCCTGCCTACAACAAGTTTTCTATCAGCCTCCTGTGTTCTTTTAAGAAATGTCCATTGCAGACACAAAGAGGTTAGGTTGTACTGCTGAACTTCATTGAAAAAGATGCCGCTACAGGAATGATGCCCTTAAGTTTCCTTTGCAGGCTTTGAAGCTCTTCAGAGGGAGGAGACTCAGGGCCTGTCTCAGGCTGTGATAGCTTTAAAAATAAGTAGAATTAAAACAAAAATACGCGAAGAGATCTCAGTACTTTTCTTGGTCTTATTGCTGGTGGCCTCCAGCTGAAGTTGGATTCCTAGCAAATGAAACTAGGAAAGAAGGGGAGAGTTACAGCTAGGTCTAGGAGAAGCCTTTTGTGTCCAGTCCTTTTAGTTTTCTCATTCACTCTGGCTTTCCTCTGAAGGACTTTGATCAGGTGTGTAGGAATCTGATCCTTCCCAGACACAGATCTTGTTCTTGAGGGGAGGAATGAATCAAGAATGGCCAGCCAAAGTAAATGAATTTGAACTGTAGGAGGCTCTTTTGCTATCTGCTGTATAATAGGTGCAGGAGAATTCCTCTTCCCCCACTGCACCATTCTCCACGGGAAGTCAAGGTAGCTTAGCATCCAGGCCTTTGTTACTTTGCTGTGTGGAATTCCTGTATTTTTGACTTGGAACTCCCCTGACTGCCCTCATAGAACCGTTAGCCCTAGCCGAGGATGAGCTGAAATCAGCAGTGTGACCATTTGAGATAGTTTGTGAAGACAGAGTGAGAAATTAGTTTTGGAGAGACTTGGGGAAATAGATACTGAATCTTGGGGTTCTAGACTCTCACTGGTTAACCACCAGAATACTTGTATTTCTGTCTCTGCTGATGTTAATTTGTAGCATCTCACTCCACAAATTAACTGAATTTTTAGGCATGCTAAAGTTTTTAACTCTGCAAAGTGCCACTGGAAGGAGCAAGATGAGTAGGGAAGGGATGCCTTTGCATATAGAGAGAGCAGAGCAGCAGTGTGCATTGCAGCTGTATTAGGGTGATTGTCAAACATGAATTTTCCAGAACTGTGCCTGGCAACCATTTCCCTGTGTGCTGGTAGTGAGCATGGTTTGGCAAGATTAGATGATTCAGCATGGACATAGCGCTCTCCCTCATTTCCTAGATTCCCCAAAGGCTTTTTCAGGGCCTGAGTGGCCAACTAACAGAGAGTATTAGATAATAACTCTGGATCCTAACATTTCAGAGTGGGCAGCAGCTAACAGAGCAAGGGTATATTCTTCATTCTTTCAATCAGCAAACAATTATTTATATATCTGGTGGTAATGCCATGCTAAGCACTGGAGAGGCCAGATTTATGAATGAGATCTGATTTCTGCCCTTGGTTATTCATAGCAAGGGAAAGAAAGGTATGTGTGAATACATGATTATGATACTGTGGTAAGTACTGGACACAGATATGCGTAAAGTACTGTGGAAACAAGTATATTTACTTGGGATTCATTGAGGGATTCGACAAAGAAGGTGACACTTCAGTGGACTTTCAGTGATGAATGAGATTTAGCCAGATGGAAGAGGGTGGAGAGAAGGCGGAGGGAATAAATTGCATGAGCAAAGACATGAAGGTATGAGGTGAATGGAGGGGTTTGAGGAACGGGGGTAACAAGGCTGTGACAAAGGGCTAGAGTTTTGTTGGGAGCAGATGGTACTCTAAAGGACCCAGTGTCCCACTTGTAAGGATTTTTTTATGGCTCTTCTTCATGGTCAGTGGGAGAGTTAATCATTGAAAGTTTTGTAAAAAGTAACAATTAGCATGCCAGCTTTACTCATAATAGAGGACATGCCTCTTCAGTGATTGTCATGCTTACTTTTTAGGCAGACTTTCCCTCATACCTAATTGCTTATGAAACTAGTAATCAGATGGTTGCTTGGTAAACATGGTGGAAACAAAGAGAGGTGCATTGTTTTGAGAAATCATTCACCCAGATGATCATGTAGGCCAGTCATCCAGTTTTCTTTTCTTTTTTTTTTTGAGATTAGGTCTCGCTATTTTTGCCTGTGGAACCGCAGGCTCTCGTTGCCCAGGGTACCACAGACTCAAGCAATCCCCAGCCTCAGCTTCCCAGGTAGTTGGGAGTATAGGCATGTGCCACCATGCCCAGCTATTTTTTTGGAACTAGGTCTTGCTATGGGCCCCAGGCGGGACGCAAACCACGATACCCTGCTTCGTAGGCTGAAGCTTACAGGCACGAGCCACCGTGCCCGGCCGAGTCATCCAGTTTTCCTCTCTGTCTAGTGAGGTCCTTTTGAACCCCAAAAGAAAGGAAGAAGAGAGAGTCAGAGAGATAGGGGAACCAGGATCTGATTATTTTCCCAGGATTGAGACCAACTCTACTGAAGATACAGGCCACATATGGGCGTAGTTTTAGATTTTAGAGAGGTTTAAAAACAAACACAATCTGGGTTCCTGGTGGTTGGTTAAGCAGGAAGGGTAATATGTAAGTTGGTTCAAGTACAATTAGACTTTCTGTTTTCATAAAGCCTTAACGACTAGCGTCTTTACATGCTTGGCTGGACTGGAAATAGCAGAAAACATTTTCATATTGGTAACACAGACTCTCTGGTACTTAAAAACTTCAAAAGTTCTCACTAGCTGCCATGTTATCCGAGGCTAGTTAGACTTGATTTTTAGCTGTCATGTATGTTACAGAAAGAGTTTACAAAACTTACTGCGCAGAAAATTAGAAGTGAAGTGTCTGCACATTATGTAACATACAAAACTAGCAAGGTAGCTTGACAGAGTAGAAAGAGAAAGGGTTTTAATTTTTTCAGTCTCAGTCTCCTGGCCTAGTTCTACCACTGCTGCTGTATGACCTTGAAAAAGTTGCTTTAACCTCTAATAATGTTTGACTTCCTCATCTACTTAAACGGGGATTATAAATCTTGGGATCCTTGAGACTATAAATAAACTATTCACATGGTGAGGCCATTGACGTTTTTGAAAAATCTTCATGTATGTATTTTACTAAAATAATTTCATATTATCTTATTCAAGTTTTTATAATATCCTGTAATGAAAGTTTAATACTTTGGTAAGTTTAGGCATAGAAACTTACATTATTGCCCAAGAGACAAGATTTACTTGAAGGTTCCACATTGTATCACAGAAGGAAGTTTTAAAATCAGAGCAGTGACTTGGGATAAGTGAGATAATGGTGAAATGCTTAAATTCTTTGTATCCTTGTTAGTAAGAAATGTTATTGTTATTTGTTATTCATTTTTAGCTTCTGACTATCATTACACACCTTATATGACCTGCATTTCTAGAGCTCTGAACTGTGGAGAATTTCTTTTCCTCTTATTGTGGGAGAGGTTTCTTGGTCTATAAATCACTTTGAAACTTTTATACAAAAGCAATGTAGTGCAAAGTGATAAAGTTGTGTTAACACACTGACTGGAAAATGTGTGCTGAGGATTTGGTATTGTTTACTAAGTGACACTCTGAAACCAACCTCTTGGTTAAATGTAGACTCAGTTAAGTTCCATTTTAGGACACAACCCTTAAATTGGAGTAGATAGCTTCTAGACAGAACCATAGTGTAATTGCTACTTCTGGACATGGATACTGGTAATTCAGAAAGTGAGTCAAGTCCGTCTGCTGGGAAATCACAAGCTTTGACCATGTGCATACTGTTGAAATCATAAAGTGTGTGCATGTGCTAACAGTGCTTGTGGGAGCTAATGCTTTCATCTTGGGCTTGCTTGGCAAGTGACTTGACACAAGTCAGGGAACTGCATCAGCATGGGCCTTGCTGTTCTGGAACTTTTCAGTGCCAATTTCAGGTTTTAGAGTTTATGCTAGAATGATGCTTCAGGGTGCACCTGTGGTAACAGAAACACCCCAAGATCAAAAGTCACAAGTAAACAATTATGAGTGCAAAACAAGCTTTTATTGTTTTCTCAGTGATTCTGAAAACACCCAGGTTTTCCTCTTATAAATAAGCTTGGCTTTTTCACTTCTGGTGTCTGTGTTGAACTGTGCTGTGACTAGGTTGTATGGTGTACTGAAGCGCCCGCTTTTGCGCCTCATGCTTTTTAAAGCTCAGGTGTTTAAAGCTCAGTTGTCTTGCCTCTAACAGGGGCACTCACTCATCTCCTGGCCTGGAGCCCTTCTGGGTCCATGGCTTGGCTTGTTTATCTAAGAACATAACCCCCCCCCCCAACTTTTCTTGTTACTTCTAATAAAGTATAATTTTTCCTTTTAGGATATATATATCTCTCTCTCTCTGTTCCTGGAATAAATTATAGTAAATCTCTGAGTCTTTGTTTCCAGCTGTCAAGGACCGTCTATAACTTGACTTGCTCTTTCTGTTTAATGTATCAGTTACTATAGTCCAGCTTAGTTCTATGTTCCAGATGGTCTGGTCATTCTTACTTGACGTCCGCATACCTGCATCTGTACTTTTATGTTCACGTCTTGGAAAGTCCTTTCTCTTTCTCTCTGATTAGTCACACCTTATCTTCTCTCTATCTCTTTTATATTGAAGCCAAACATGAGACCTGTGTCCTCCATGGGGCTATTGAGTATGGTCCTCTCCCTTTTTGATCTCTTACAGTGTCTTTAATTATTATTGTTTTATGTTATTCTTGTATTGCCTCCTGTCTCCTAGAAATTGTTTAATTGAGGACGTTTTATGCTCTCATAGCATAGAAATGTCTTTTTTTTTTTTTTTTTTTTTTGAGACTAGGTCTTGCTATTTTTGCCTGTGGAACCACAGGCTCACGTTGCCCGGGGTACCACAGACTCAAGCAATCCCCAGCCTCAGATTCCCAGGTAGATGAAATTACAGGCGCGTGCCACCATGCCCAGCTATTTTTTTTGGAACTAGGTCTTGCTACGGCCCCAGGCGGGACTTGAACTGCGATCCCTAAGCCTCGGCCGCTTCATAGGCTGAAGCTTACAGGCACGAGCCACCATGCCCGGCTAGATGTCTTTAATACTTTTTTCACATATGGTTTATTGACAAGGGGATTTCTCTCAATGGGCAGTCATATCAGCACATTCAAATTATATTTTAGATAAATTTCCCCTTCATATTAATAGGAAAAAATTATGTGTGCTTTGTACTAACTTGTGCTAACTTGTAAATAACGTGGGAAGGTATGTAGAACTTGAGATAGTATGCTTTTCCTGGATATGTGTATGTGGTATCTGTGGTGTGGGGTTGGGGGGAGAGACAGACAGACTAACAGAGATGTGCTGTGCCTGAGGAGAAAGGAGCTCACAGGGGAGACCCTCTTATGTCACTCTGGGATGACACCCTCCTCTTGCTGCCCTCCATAGCTTGTTACAGTGTCAGTGTGTGTTCACTGGGTGCAAGCATTTCCTTTCCTCTGTTCAGAACTCCTTTCTTCAGCTGTGACCTTGTGCCACTTACCCAGGATGATTCAGTCACCACCTAGGACAAGTTAACTAATTGTTCAGTGAGCATCTTTCAGAAAGGACTTTGAATTTTCTCCTGCTGGATTCCCTCCCACAATAGGAACTTTCTACCATAGTTTTTGTTCAGAAAGCTAAGCACAACTTCTTTGTGTTGATGAAAATATGAGCTTACTTGATGCCTTGGAGTTCAAATGTTTCCAGCCAGTAGAACATGTTAGATTGAGGATTTTTGGGGAGGGGAGGGGGTGGGTTGGGATGGGGAAGGGGTCTGTCATTTTTAGTGAAAAAAAAAATTCATTGTGTACACAGTGTGTTCTGCTGGTACCTATAAACAAATATTATGTTGGGTACAGTGGTCGTAGGGAGATGAGTGGGCTGCCTGAAATCATTGAGAGAATGATATCAAGATTAGGGGTAGGCGAGAGAGACTGTCCTGAAAGTCAGTGTGAGGAACTGGGGTTTTTAAATGGAAGGGGCAGGATGAATGTTGTGGCTGCTGTGTAGGTGATGAATGAAAGTGGAGATCAGAGACCAGGGTTGTAACTGACTCATAAGGTTAGATTAAAGGATAACTAGGTCAGGCATGGTGGCTCGTGCCTGTAAGCTTCAGCCTATGAAGCAGCCGGGGCTAGGGATCGTAGTTCAAGTCCCACCTGGGGCCCGTAGTGAGACCTAGTTCCAAAAAAAATAGCTGGGCATGGTGGTGCGTGCCTGTAATCCCAGCTACCTGGGAAGCTGAGGCTGGGGATTGCTTGAGTCTGTGGTACCCCGGGCAACGTGAGCCTGCGGTTCCACGGGCAAAAATAGCAAGACCTAGTTTCAAAAAAAAAAAAGGATAACTAATAGAGAAGAGAGGGGGCTCTCAGAAAGCCATTTGGGGCAGGCGCAGGGATTTAACTTTAGATACTGACATTGCTAACTTTTCTAGATTTTGCCTTGAAAAAGAATTACCTCTCATGCCAGACTTTTCCAAAGCAAAGTCTTCTTTAATCAAGAATCGTTCTGATTTGACTCTGTTATGAACTTTTTAGATAGGGCTGTGCTTTTGAACCTGTGACTTACACTTATATTTCTTCACCTCAACTGCCCCAGAACACCGATTCCACCTATTCTCTGGACACCCTTCATTGTCAGAATCCCGGGGTATCTGTGAACAATTGTCTAAGAAATTCTCTTAAATCTTGAGTTATATCTTGAACTGCTAATCTTCCAGGGCATCAGGGGATATGTTTGAAGCATCCATTCACTCATTTAATTAATATCTATTCAATATCTACTTTGAACCAGGCAGTAGGCCAAGTGCTGAGGAAACAAAGATGTCCTTGCATCTCTATGATCTTAGATTTCAAAGGGGTGTGGGGCATATTGGTAAGCTAACTAGTCCCATCCACTGTAGGCAGTGATATGATACAGATAAATATGCTATTATGGCAGTTAAGGAGGTACCCCTACAGCCAGGGTGGGAACAGCATCCTAAAGGAAGTGACTGAGCTTCACCTCATGGACAGTACCCTTAGGTGCAGGGCATTCTGGGCAACATGAACAGAAGTGAGAACATGAGAACTTGAGAAGAGGAAATATCAGGAAATAATTAGTAAGGCTGGCACATAAGCTGTGAGAGAAGGTGAACTGACACGTGGCAAGAAAAGTGGGTAGAATTAAAATACTGACTGGCTTTGTAAGTCAGTATTGAACATACAGTAGTGTATTTGTAGTCATACAAACCTATGTTTGCACTGTACCTGACCAGCTTTTGGTAACATTGAAGGACTTCAGGCAAGGAAGACTAGTTAGTTTCATGTTTTAGGAATATTTACCATCTGGCAGCAGTGTAGAGTCAAGACTAAGGACAGGCTAGTTAGGCTGTTACAAGAATTCAGGCAGGAAGGGATTGGAAATTTCCACCACAGTTGTGGAAGTAGTTGACATAGCCAAAGTGTACAAGTGAAGAGATGTTAAGGGAGCTGGGCATGGTGGCTCGTGCCTATAAGCTTCAGCTTATGAAGTGACTGGGGCCGGGGATCGCAGTTCGAGACCTGCTTGGGCAACGCAGCAAGACCTAGTCCCAAAAAAATAGCTGGGCGTGGTGGCGTGCACCTGTAGTCTTAGCTTCCTGGGAAACTGAGGCTGGGGATCGCTTGAGTCCGTGGTACCCCAGGCAACATGAGCCTGCAGTTCCATGGGCAAAAATAGCAAGACCTAGTCTCAAAAAAAAAAAAAAAAAAAAGTTAAGGGGCAAAGTCCCCATTATTTTGAATGTGGTGGGTGAGAATGAAGATGACTTTGCAGGTTTCTATGTGGATGGGTGGTGTCATTGACTAAAATAGGGAGCATAAGAGGGGAGGACTTTGGGTGAGGTGGTCGTGTTGCTGATATAGGGGAAGATACTGCATTCAGTTTTGTTGGGTTGAGATGGATGTTTCTATGGGATGCTGAGCAGAGGTTGTCTAGAATGAAGTGCTCAGGAGAGCTCTAAAGACGAGGTTGGGAGCAGAGGAAGAAGATCCCCGAAAGGATATTTACCAAGAGGGAATAGGCAGAGGTGACAGCTGAGTTTTCAAGAGGGAGGTGTGATTTTTTTTTTTTTCTTTGAGACTAGGTCTCACTATTTTTGCCCATGGAACCGCAGGCTCTCGTTGCCCAGGGTACCACAGACTCAAGCAGTCCCCAGCCTCAGCTTCCCATGTAGCTGGGATTACAGGCGCGCACCACCACGCCAAGCTATTTTTTGGGATTAGGTCTCGCTGTGTTGCCCCAAGCGGGACTCAACCGTGATCCCTGGCCCCAGCCGCTTCATAGGCTGAAGCTTACAGGCAGGAGAAAGCGTGCAGGACTCAAGAGGGAGGTGAGTTACACAGTGTCAGATTATGCAGAGGTCAAGCAAGATAAGGAGTTTGGCCTTTAATATAAAGGTCACCTTTACCAGAGCATTTTCAGTGGTGTTAGTGCAGTCTAGAAAGAAGTGCTTTGAAGTGCAGAGGTGGAGTCAGTGATCTTTGAAACCTGGACTTTGAAGGGAGAGAGGAAGAGGCATTAGAGAGAAGGGGATGTAGGGTGGAGGAATTTTTGTTTATTTACTGTAGCATGGGAGAGACTGGAGTATGTTTAAGTGCTTTTGGAAAGAGGGGGTAGAACTGATATCATCAACATTAAAATCTAATCAATGGGAACATGGGATTATGAATCAAGAGGAATGTGAGTGATAAAAAAGATAAGAAGGAGGAAGGAAAGAATGCAGTTGGTTAAGTAGGTTGGTTTGTGATATAGAAACCTGAGGGAATTTCCCCTGATGGTTCTTATTCTATGAAATAGGTGAAGTTATCTTTGGGGAGAAAGAGAGAGGGTGAGAGAGAAGAGAGAATTTTTCCTTCCCTGTATTTCCAGAAGCGTGAAGCGTTCAGCAACTTGGGTGTACCAAGGCAGGCAGGTGGACTGGCACTTTGTATAAAAAAATGTAGCATCTGCCTGATCATCAGTTGTAGTATTCTCTACTGGATTGTCCCCTCAGCCAAACTATAAGCTCCTTCAGGTCAGGAGCCATATGTCTATCTTTTGCATTCACTCTCATCATTTAGTAAAGTACAGATTCTTGTGTGTTTATTGCTTTAATCTCCCTTTTTTGGTCAGGTTCACTTTGACCTTTATTCGTTTTTCTATTGATTACATGCACACATATTTTTACATCGTTTTATACCCCAAGGTTCTCCTACTACCAAGTCACCCTGAAGTCGTCTTTATTTCTTGTGCTCATCCTGCCCCAGCTTCACCCTCCTCCCTCTTCCTTGCTGTATGCTTTAGTTCTGCTGTCAGTTTATTAATTTTATTTTATTTTGCTTGTCCTTTTGTTTGTTTTCCTGCACCTTGATCTTTGACACAGAGAAGGGGGTTTCTCACCTGTGGTGTTTAATCCTCATCTCATTCCCCCATATGGAAAGTGAGGGATTTCTTGGTCTGAGACTGAAGTCCAGACTTAGCTCTGACATAAATCTCACAGGCTAGCTTCAGTTACTCTTCCCAGAGTAGTGGAGCTTAGAAATATTTGTAGGCTTTGCTTTCCATGAAGATTGTGGCATTAGTGAACCCTGTTCTATTTGAACCAGGCTTAGGAAGACCTGAGTTCTTTGCAGTATTAGACAGAGTGGCTATTGTGGAAGATGCAGGCTCTGCCTTGTTTATTTTGGCAGGAGCAGTGAACTTGAACGTGATAGATTGGCCTCATGACTCGGAGCCCTCCCTGCCTTACCTTAACAGGTTTAATATAATCACTACCTTTCAGATTCCGATAGTGTCCTTCAAAATTTATCTGACCTTTATATCTGAAGAGTATCAGTTACTCTCTCCTTGTCCTCTGCTTCCCCCTCCCCCTATAGTCTAGTGTAGAGGGTATTTCCTAAAATATTGGGTCTGGTTCAGAACTGACTGAGATCTTAGCCCTTTGGCATGTTCTGCATCCTTTCCTTGTTAACTGACTTGTTCCCAACAGCATGGCTTGCTTTCTGCTCCTTGGTTTGTATATTTGGACTCTATATAGGATAAACTTGAAGTGAGTCACTCCAGGGAGTGGAAGGTGTGTCTCTCCTAATTTGGAGAATCTTTGATCTTGTTTCAGTCGCTAGTTTGGCTCATCCAGCACAGTTTCTCTTTAGGTCTTGCAAGAGGAGTCTGTCCTTGTTTGTCCCTGGCCTATGGCTTTACCTTGCAGTGGATGGTGTACTCTGTGGGACGCCACTTTTCATATATGGACTCCTACTATCCTGTCAGAGAGGCCTCTGATCATAGTATAGCCTAGAACACAGGAAAGTGTTCCTAAGCCCTCTGTCTGCCCTTTGGATTACTGCATTATATAATAGACATTACAGTGACTAATGACAGTAAGGAATGTATAAGCAGTTGAACAAATAATGATTTCTCTTGTTTAGCTGTCATCTTCATAGTAGAAGATATCCTCAAAGGAGACCTATTTCAGCACGAAAGGGTCGCACAAGACAAGATCATCTTTTGTTCCAACTATAGTCCATGGTTGCCAGGCAGTTTCTCTCCAGTGTCCTTTCTAATCATGTGTAGGTTATTGCCACATTCTCTTTCCATCCAACAAGGACAGGGTCCAGTCACCTGTGGCCGAAATGGTAGGTTCCAGTCTCCAGCTGGGAGAACAACTGGAAGACTTGAGTACAATTGTCTTTGAAACATGAGGAAATTCACCCCAGACCTATTGCGAATATTCTTGTGTTCGTAAACACCTAAATGAACCATGGGGTCAGGGTTGGGTTGAAAAGCTGGTCTGGTCTGGTCTATGGCATCTCCAGTTCCTGCCCCAGCCTCAGTAGGTTAGTTTCCCAGAGGAAAACAGGAACCGGGTTAGGTTAGTAGGTGTCTGTGTTGAACTGTCCTGCCGTCTAGGCCACATGTCTGTGCTGAACCATCCCAGCCTCATCGCCAGTTGTAGAGTGCAGGCATCAGGCTCACCCGTCTGTATAGTTCTTCATTGGTTCTAGCAGTTACACAGACACACCAGGCAGGGCAACCCAGGGGCAAGACTGGGGGGGGGGGATGAGTTGGGGGGTACTAGGGCCAGGGTCCAGGTGAACTGCCAGCTCCCAAGAAATCTTCACTCTTTCTCTGGCCTCTCTCTCTGGTGTCTTCTGGTGCTCTCTCATCCCATGCTTGTGCACTTGATTTCTGTCCTCTTCACCCTTTTATCCCCTGTCTCCTAGGCCCAGGTGGGCACACATATATATGCGCACACCCACTGGGCCACACAATCATGGGGAAGACACTTTACCCCAGCTGTTCCTAATACAGGCCAGTGGGTGAAAAAGCCTGACTAACTCAACCTACACCAGGCGTGTGTTGAGATTCTCGCATTTCTCCGGGGACTGTTTCATCATTTTATTGTTGTTATTGTTTATTCATGGAACAGTACCTTTATTAGGAAGAACAAGAAACTGTCAGCAACTAGAATTTCCCTCCACCCTCTCCGTGGGAGAGAAAGCTAGAGGGATCATCAGAGCCTATTTTCCAGGCCTCTCCATAATCATCCTGTGGGCAGGTCCTAGGTAGGGATGAGGCAGTGGAAAAAATGGTCCAAGCCCTGGCATGAACCAGCCCCTGAAAAGGGATAAGAGGTTGTGTTTGAGTAATTGCAGCATAGGTGTTTTGTTAGTAAGGAGAGAGGTGTGGGGGCAGTGCTGGGAGGCTAATAAGAGCAGAACATGTTTGTTGCTACTTTAGGTGCTTTCCTTTCTCTTTGCAGCAAGTGTTGTCTAAGCACAGCTGAAACCCCTGCGTTCTTGTCCTCCTTCCCCTGCTTATTTCCATCTCACTTTCTGACTGATGAGGCCCATATAGTTTCTTCAACAAATAGACTGGTGATGATTTGGAAGATTAAATGAATGTAATACTCAGAGATTAGAAAGCTAAGTGGTGATTCCTTATGGTCTTGAAATACAACAGGCTTTTTTCTTGCCATTTCTCCTAACCACCTTGTATTTTTTGTTAACTGAGCATTTTGTGTGTACCAGTCTGAACCTCCCTGTCCAGGTGTGATCTTGCTGAAGGCAGAGGTTGTGATATACCCAACGTGAGATGTGAATGGTGCACTTCCTGAGTTGAAGCATTTTGCAGAGGATGGCTGTGATTATGCAGCTTCAGGCGTCCTTCACAATAGGTTTCACCATGTGACTGTCACACAGAAACTGTATATGTTTGAAATGGGCATCAAGCCCCCCTTCCTTGCACCCAGACCCACTTACCCTCCTGTGTCCCCTAGCTGTTTTGATGCCTTCCCCATCAATCCAGTTGCCCAGGCCAGAAACCTTCACACAAGTCTCTCTCTCACCTGCCCAGGCAGGTCTTTCAGCAGGTCCTGTTGATTTCTATCTCCTACCTCTTTCCATCATCTCTGCCAGTCCCGTTGCTAATATACAAGTTCAAGGCCTTAGTCTCTCTTGCTTGGTCTGCTGTGATTGCTGTTAATTTGTTTGACTTCACTTTTACCCATCATGAGTCTGTCTTTCACTCTCCTTTTTACCAGGAACTAAAATCCTTCAAAATTGCAAACTGATCATATCTAGTAGTATGTCAGTAAGAAAAGAGAGGTGCGGGGGAAGTTTAAGGGGGCTAGTAAGACCAGAACATGTTCTGCATTAGCTGCTTACTTTTAGCTGCATATGTTGTCTGAAGTTGAGGAAAACCCCTGCATTCTTTTTCTTCCTCCTTTTTTTGTTCCCATCTCATTTACTGACTTGTGAAGATGTATGCTACTTGCAGCCTCTCCGTGGTTCCCATTGCCTAGACAATAAAGGCCACACAAGCAACAGAAAGTCTGTGATGGTTTAATCCCTGCTGTTTCTGTGACCTCATTCATTTCCCTTGCATTTTTCACTTTGTTAGGCTGCAGATAGGTTCAGCTTCCTTAGCTTAGCAAGTGAGCCTAGAATTCTGTGTGTGCTTATGTTGTTCCCTCTGTCGGGAATTCCTCTTTCACCTATTGACCTGCGAGCAAGTTCCAATTTACCCTATTAAACTCAGTTAGACATTGCTACTGCTGGGAAGGCTTTCTTCTTTCCCTCTCTGCTATCTCAGTGGGTTGTATATCCTCTGACAATGTACCACAGAGGATTATGGTTTGGTTGTTTATGTGACTGTCTCCCCTCCACACTTAAAGCTCTTTGTTCTGAGGCTTAACATGGTTCCTAAAACATGGGTGCAGGAGAAATGTCTGATGAAGGCTGTGCACACAGCCTTAATTACACATGTTTACTGCATGATATTAGTCTAAATAAGAAATAGAGGGCATGCATTAGCAGATAGTGAGAAAAATAGAAAAATTTTAGTGAGTCTAAGGGAAGTAGTCATAGATGGTTCATCTGTTATGTCATTTTTGCTCTTGAAGAATTTCAGGAAGAAAGTAGGGCACTCTCATGGATGGTTTAATTCATTTGCTAAAGACAGGAAGCAACCAGATGTTCTTCCCACGATCCTTTTACATCTCAAACTCTAATCTGAATATGTGGCTGGCTTTCATGTAGGATTCAGTGTGAGGTGCTTCTGTGCGACTGAGTCCTTTGTGTGCACTAAATATGTAATTGGTGCTTTTCAAGATGTAGAACTGTAATGTGAAGAATAACTAGCTTTCTCCTGTCTGCTAATGGCCATCGCTTGGAGTTTGAGAATTCGGTAAGCCACTAACCTCTCATACTCGTTTTTCTTTTTGGAATTCTTCACTGTATTCCTGAAAACTCCTGTTATCTATTTTAATATATTTTACTTTGTTTAATGTCAATCAGACTTCCTTGCTACAGGAATACAAACTCTTCGAGTGGAGATTTTTTTTTTTTGAGACTAGGTCTCGCTATTTTTGCCTGTGGAACTGCAGGCTCACGTTGCCTGGGGTTCCAGGGACTCAAGCAGTCTTCAGCCTTGGCTTCCCAGGTAGCTGGGATTACAGGTGCGCACCACCATGCACGCTCAGGTATATCTTTTTGGAACTAGGTCTTGCTACGTGCCCCTGGCGGGACTCGAACTGTAATCCCTGGCCCTGGCTGCGGCTTCCTAGGCTGCTGCCTGCGGGTATGCACCACCATGCCTGGCCTGAGTGGAGATCCTTTATTTGTTTATTAACACTTGTATCCCTAGCACCAAGAAGAGTGTCTGGTATGTAGTAGATGCTTAGTAGATACCTGGTAGCTGACTGCACTGGAAATGATGACTTCAGCTTACTTTTTGTTCTTTCTTTTTTTTTTTTTTTTGAGACTAGGTCTTGCTGTTTTTGCCCATGGAACCACAGGCTCACGTTGCCATGACTCAAGCAATCCCCAGACTCAGCTTCCCAGGTAGCTGCCACTCTGCTTGAGCAGTTTACAATCAGACCATTCTTTTATTTATTTATTTATTTATTTATTTATTTATTTAGAGACTAGGTCTCGCTATTTTTGCCATAGAACCTCAGGCTCTCGTTGCCCGGGGTACCACAGACTCAAGCAATCCCCAGCCTCAGCTTCCCAGGTAGCTGGGATTACAGGCGTGCGCCACCACGCCCAGCTGTTTAATCAGACCATTCTTAATAACAGTCTGACTTGAAAATTTTAAAGCAACTCAGCAGAATAAAGAAATTACACTGTATTGTAAACTAAGAAGGCCTACTGCCAATTAGGCCTACGTCAAAGCCCAGTTCAATCCCTTAACTGTGTGACCCTCAGGGAATTTATTTAGGTTCCCTAAGCCTAACTTTCCTTACCTGCAAAATTTACCAATGTCATTGGACTGTTACAGACATTTAGTAAGGGTCCTATACGCATTATTATTAGTTTCCTCTCCCTTTCTCCCCACTCATAGGGATATATGGTTAAGTCCCTAATGCATATCAGTATCACATATAGGAACTATGGTTAGGGTTGTTTCACTTAAAACAACAAAAACAGTCACCTGGTGAGGAAATCTGCTTGTAGCACTAACTAATTACATGACCTTGAGCAAGTGACAGCACCTTTCCCTGACTGAGTTCCTTTTTTTTTTTTGAGACTAGGTCTCTCTATTTTTGCCTGTGGAACAGCAGGCTCACCTTGCCCGGGGTACCACAGACTCAAGCAATCCCCATCCAGCCTCAGCTTCCCAGGTAGCTGGGATTACAGATGCGCTCCACCATACCCTAGTTTTTTTGAACTAGGTCTTTCTATGTTGCCCCAGGCAGGACTCCAACAACGATCCCTAGCCCCAGCCACTTCATAGGCTGAAGCTTACAGGCACGAGCCACTGTGCCTGGCACTGACTGGTTTCCTTTTTCCTTTTTTTTTCCTTTTAAATTTTCTTTTTGGATTTTTTACAGTACATGATTGTATAATTGCTGATCCCCATGGGAATACCCCCCCACACCACATCTCCCCTGGTCACTATGCCTCCTTTCTTTTTGTTGTTTGTCCATGTTTAGCCCTTTAGTCTTTTTTTTTTTCCTTTTCTTTTCTGGATCCATTTCCTCATCCTTGGTGAGGGTGCAATTTCCCGGACTTGGTAGAGCGTGCTCTTTATCTTTCCTGTACTGCTTTTGCCTTCATAGGCCGATTGGAGAACCTTTGGCTTTTATGATTGCTTTTTGTTTCTTGCTGGGTCTCATCTCTGCAGTTTTGTTGCTCCTTCAGTCATGCTTTGGGTCTTTGGCTTTGGGGGCATGACTCCCAGCCGTATGTTTTGGAAGAGCAGATCCTCGAAGGGACAGCCATCAGCTGATGGTACTGACTGGTTTCCTAATGAGGAACAAGAGTAAGCTGATGTAGGCTGGGCACGGTGGTGTGTCCCTGTAGACGGCTGCCTAGGAAGCCACGGCGGGGACCAGGGACCTCAGTTTGAGTCCCGCTCGGGACAACATAGCGAGACCTAGTTCCAAAAACAAAATAGCTGGGCGTGGTGGTGTCCGATTGGAAACCGCTCAGAGTTGCAGAAATTGTTTACTGAGAACCCTGTGGAGCAGTGGGGTTGTGGGAATAGTGTGAGTCTGTAGGGCTCTGGAGTCATAAAGCAACCTCGAGCTCAGATAAATGGCAGAGGATTCCATTTCAGATTTTCTTTTTAACCCACGTATCAGAGACAGCTACAGATTACGTCGCACTCCTGTGCTGAGCGCTCACTTCAGAGTGTGCTTGTTGGTGGCCCTCTGAACACCAAGCCACAAAAGACAGTGCCTGAAACACAGGACAAATAGGGCAGGAAAGGACTGAACCCAGTTGAAACTAGCTGCTTCATACTAAGTAGGCAGACCATAATTACCTGTGTTGCTCAGAGACCTGAGCAGAGTGAGAGTGGGTGTGGAGAGAGGTCACACACATTATCTTCCGAGAAATGATGGGAGTAAGTGATCCTCAGCCTCCAGTTGACTCTAGCAGCAGTTGCTCAGTCAGAGCCACGGTGGTGATGTGGACTCTGAGGTAGCACTTTTGACTCCAGACTGGCCAAGCATTAGACATTTTTTTTCGCTGAGGAGGTCCCCTTTGGATACCACAGCTGTTCCGGGCTCCCTGTTTAGCTTCCTCTCGGGTGACTTTGTGTAGCTTACCTTAGAAAGGGAGTGAGAGTCTACGGCCATACCACCCTGAACGCGCCCGATCTCCTCTGATCTCTGAAGCTAAGCAGGGTCGGGCCTGGTTAGTACTTGGATGGGAGAAAGGGAGTGAGGGAAGCTGGGGGTGGTGGCGTGCCCTTGTTGTCCAAGCGCTGAGAGGCAACAGGCTTAGGATCGTTTGAGTTTGCAGGTTTGAGACTACCCTGGGCACAGAGAGAGACCTGGTCTCAAAAAAGCAGCTGGATGCTGTGGCGGGCGCCTGTAATCCCAGCTACCTGGGAGGCTGAGACTGGGGATTGCTTGAGTCTGTGGTACCGCGGGCAGCTTGAGTCTGAGGTACCCTGGGCAACATGGTGAGACCTAGTCTTAAAAAAGAAAAAAAAAGAAGAAGAAAGGGGATAGGGCATCATGGAGGGGAAAGTAAGGAATAGTGAAAGTGAGTGAAAAACAAGAGCTTAATTAGGAGTTCCTCTGTCCTTTGGGAGTTAAGGTCCTTTTCATTAGCTGATTGCTGAGATGGGGTGGAGAGCCAGGAGGAGGAGGAAGTTGTAATGAGAAGAAGATGACTTTTTTTTTTTTTTTTTTTTTTTGAGACTAGGTCTCACTGTTTTTGCCTGTGGAACCGCAGGCTCATGTTGCTGGGGGTACCATGGACTCAAGCAATCCCCAGCCTCAGCTTCCCAGGTAGCTAGGATTACACATGCACGCCACCATGCCCAGCTATTTTTTGGGGCTAGGTCTTGCTGTGTTGCCCCAGGTGGAACTCGAACTGCAATCCCCAGACCCCACCGCGATTCCATAAGCTGTTGCTTACAAGCGTGTGCCACCGTGCCCGGCAGAAGCAGGTGAATTTGGACCAGTAACCTCTCTACTGCCTGGGAACTACCTAGAAATGCAGAATGTTAGCCTGCACCCCAGACTTGCAGAAACAGTTCTCACTTTAGCAGGATTTTCAGGGTGATTCTGTGCACAATAACATTTTTTTTTAGAGACTAGGTCTCACTGTGTTGCTGAGGTTAGTCCCAAACCCGCAGATTCAAGTGATCCCTAGCTTCAGCCTCCTGGGTAACTGGGTTTACAGGTGCACACCACCACACAGTGCTGTTTTCTGAGACTAGGTCTCGCTATGTTGCCTGGGGTAGTCTGGAACCCACAGACTCAAGCGATTCCTAGCCTAGGTCTCCCAACGCTGGGATTAAAGGCGTGTGCCACTGCACTGGTTCTTGTGCGAGATAAAGTTTGAAAAGCACTGAGCTGGTGATTAAGTGGTTTAGTACCAGGGGCTTTAGAATCCAACAGACCTGGAACTGAAACCTGGTTTGGCCATTTGCTGTGTGACTTTGGATAAATCATCCAACCTCTCTGTGCCTCAGTGCTTCGTTTGTGGAATAGGGAAACTCTTCACTTACAGGGGAGTGTGAATGAAATAATGGTATATTTTGTAGTTGGTGATGACTAAAGAAATTTAGTAATGTCTGTTATGTATGAGACACTGAGCCTGGCACAGTGGATACTCAAATGTTACTGCTGATAATCAGGTTTACAAGAATAAAAGGCCATTTTTTTCTTTGTCTTTTAGTCCATTTGTCTGCAGTTTTAATAAAACTCCAGTGAGTGTGTCTACTCTTTGATGTTTTGTTTAACGTTGTTTAATAATAGTTACAGCATTGGCAGCTAAGAAATATAGCACTTAAAAAAAAAAGAAAGAAATATAGCACTTATTAATGTGCCAGGCACTATTTTACATATTTATGTATGTGTTAATTTATTCAGTCCTTAGAGCAACTATGTGAGAGGTGCTTTAGCTGTGCTTTAGCTCCATTTTCAAATGGGGAAACAGGACAGGTAGGCTTTGTGACTGGCTCAAGATCACACAACCAGTAAATAACTTTGCTATTTACTTTTGATTTAAAATTTAATTTGAGATTTAAATTGAGGGAGTCTAATTCCGGCATCCAAACTCTCTATTTTTATGTGTGGTTATTGTCCAAAATCTTACTTAGTGTAAATTGTAAAGGGAATCAGACGATTTAATCTGGATACCTGACTAACTTTATTTGTGGCTATGATCAAATCACTTTGCTTCTTTGTTACTGGGCTGTTTCCTTATTGTAAAAATAAGGGTAATTAGACAGGATTTATTAGATCTCCTCATTGATTCATTCAACCCATAGTGATTGGAACAAAGTTTAGAAGAAAATCCTATCTAGGGAATTGGTTCAAAAGTGCTTGTTCAAGCTGGTTGATGTAGTTAAGAACAAGGGGTTTGAGTTTTGGCTCAGCTACTTCCTGGCTCTGTGATGTTGGGTAATATACTTAACCTTTCTAAACACTGATTTCCTCGTTAGTAATGGGAAGAATAGTTTATACCTTGCAGGGATGTTGTGAGTTTGAACAAGATAATGTATATTAGCACCTAGCATATGTAAGGCACACAGTGATACTCTACAGGAACTGTCTTTTTTCTGTTCACTGGGATGGTTAGGGAAGCAGACATAGCACATTCAGGAGTAAGAATCTTGGTCCTGATGTCTTTTTTCTATAGTGGTTTTGTTGGTATTATTGTTGAGAGATGAGAATTAGTAGAGAAAGAAGTATACATGTAGCCAGGCCCTGTCATTTTAAAATAATCCATCTTTGAATTTTAAATTAAAATCCCCTTTAAAAATACACAATTATATAATGGAATAAATGCCAGTAAAAATCAGCTAATGCTTTAGTTTCCTGGTGCTGCCATCATAAATGACCACACACTGCATGGTTTGAATAACAGAATCGTATTGTCTTACAGTTCTGGAGGCTAGACATGTAAGGTCAAAGGGTCAGCAGAGTTGGTTCCTTCTGATGGCTGTGAGGGGGCCTCTGTTTTAGAGCTCCCCCAGCTCAGTCCTCACCTGTTCCTTGGCTTGTAGATTGTCATCTCTCTCTATGCTTCCACATCATTGGTGTGTATCTGTCTCTCTGTCCAAGCATCCCTATTTTATTTTATTTATTTTTTTGAGACTAGGTCTAGTTATTTTTGCTCTTGGAACTGCAGGCTCACGTTGCCCGGGGTACCATGGACTCAAGTGATCTCCAGCCTCAGCTTCTCAGGTAGCTGGGATTACAGGTGTGTGCCACCACACCCAGGTATTTTTTGGGTTAGGTCTCACTGTGTTGCCCTGAGCAGGACTTGAACTGTGATCCCTAGCCCCAGCTGCTTCATAGGCTGAAGCTTACAGGCATGAGCCACTGTGCCCTGCTCAAACTTCCCTATTTTTTTTTTTTTTTTTTTGAGACTAGGTCTCGCTGTTTTTGCCCGTGGAACCGCAGGCTCTCGTTGCTCGGGGTACCACAGACTCCAGCAATCCCCAGCCTCAGCTTCCCAGGTAGCTGGGATTACAGGTGCGCGCCACCACGCCCAGCTATTTTTTTTGGAACTAGGTCTCGCTACAGGCCCCAAGCGGGACTCGAACCGTGATCCCTAGCCCCGGCCGCTTCATAGGCTGAAGCTTACAAGCACGAGCCACCGTGCCTGGCCTCAAACTTCCCTATTTTATAAGAACACTGGTCTTATACTGAGGTAGAGTCCACCACAGTGATCTCATCTTAGCATTATCATTTGTAAAAACTCTGTTTTCAAATAGTCACGTCCAGAGATGCTGGGATGGGGGTGGGTCAGAAATTTAACATCTTTTGGGGGGATATAATTCAACCTATAACTGTGCTAAACATTTTATATACACTAGCCATTTGATTCTCCTAACAAGCCTATGAAGTGGATATGATCATCATCATCATCATTTTACAGAAGAAAATGAGTCACAGCCAGTGAAGTAACTTGCCCAAGGTCACACCTTGTAAACAGTGGAGCGGTTCACTCTCTGCTGGACTTAGAGAGCTCCAGTCTTTTTTTTTTTTTTTTTTTTTGAGACTAGGTCTCGCTGTTTTTGCCCATGGAACCACAGGCTCATGTTGCCCAGGGTACCATGGACTCAAGCAATTCCCAACCTCAGCTTCCCAGGTAGTTGGGATTACAGGGGTGTGCCACCACGCCCAGCTATTTTTGGGGAGGGGACTAGGTCTTGCTATATTGCCCTGGGCAGGACTTGAACCTCCATCCCCAGTCCCAGTTGTGACTCCATAGGCTGTCGCTTACAGGCACGTGCCACCATGCCCCGCTTAGAGCTCCGGTCTTAACCGCCATCTTCATTCCCTTGAATTGAATTGCCTGGCCTAAGTCTCCTTTTCTCTAAAAACTCCTAGTTCTGGAATCATGCCAACTAGAAGGGTTAGAGACATGACCTTTCCTTGCATTCTTGTGAGCTCTTATTGTTTTTTGAGTGGGAAAGGGAGTGTGACCTGGGTTGGCACTTTTTACCTGGTGATTTAAGTCTTGCCAAAGGGCCCTCAGTCAGGCCCTTTACAACAAAGAAATACTCTCCTAGAATTAAAGAGGGAGAAACCCCAGGTCTACTGTGTTTATTTAACTCTATTTAATTATTCCTATGAAATTATGCATGCTCATAGTAATAAATGAAAGCAGTATAAAAAAAAAGTAATTGACTTTCTTTCCTGCATCTTTTCCTAAGTAGTTTGACTGGCTGGTGTTATTCATGTCCAAGGGTTAGCTTGTTTTCTTCCAGTTATTTCTTTGCCAGGCTTACTTTGGAAGTGCCCCTCTCCCTTCTTCACTCCTTCATTTTGGTCATATCCACTCTTGTCTCCTGAGCCTTAGAACTTTTTTTTCCTTGCCAAACATATAACATGCTTTGGGGCCTTGGTTTGGTACTTGGGATTTGTGCCTGTGCTGGGGCCAGCCCCTTTCCTGCCTGGCCTTTCCCCAACCCCACAGTAAAATCCGTTTATCTTTGGTGCTCAGCACAAATGCTCTCTTTTCCATTAAGCCTTTGCAAACCTTGCTAACCTGTGATAACTCATGATTACTCATTCTTTTTCTGAACTCAGAGCATTAACTTCTGCCACTCATTTGCCAGTTGACCAAGTAATGCTATATGTGTGTGATACATATATCTCATCACTTGCATTTTATTATTAGTTATTTAACCTCCCTCATGTTTGCCCAATTAGATTGTGCTCCCAGGGTACAAAGATTATAATAGAGCTTCTTTCTGTTTCTCATTTTGTCTAGCACAATGCTCTACATTTGGTATTCACCAAATGTTGATGAAGTTGAATTTTCTCGGTACTTCACACCCTCTTAAAGATCAGGTGCTCAGAGCCGGAAGTCCGAGGGAACATTGAACTGATGACATCATCTTGGCTGCCTGTCATGATGGGGTGTGTGCTACTGGGAGTGTTGGCAGATGAAATACTTGTACAACAGGTTATGTTTCCTCCTCTAATGAATGGGATTCAGACCCACAGTGGGAAAAGAGCTAGTGCATGTAGGTGGAGGACCAGGAAGGGGATGGCAGGGAGGATGCTATATTGTTAGACATGGGGATATGGCTTTATTAAAAACATAAATAAAATGATGGTGTAATGCAGAGAGAAACTTCTTAGAACCAGTAGACCAATTAGACAAACCAGCTTCTCTGGTGCAAACCAGTTATTAATTGCCCTCTATTTTCTTTGCAATAAAACTGTACCACCCAGCTATTTGCTTTCTCATAAGGTAAGTCTGGAGAAAGGGCTTGGGATTAGGAGATCCAAGAGAGATATAGAATAGCCAGAGTGGGGAAAAGGATGGAGATAATCCTTTCTCTTGTTTGTCTTACCAGTTCTGAACCTTAGGAATTGCCAGGACCTTCTTGCATTTGCAGGAGGGACTGATGCTAGAGTGATAGCAAACCTCTTATTTCTACCCGTATTGCTTCCTTTTGCTCCACCTTGCTTTCTGCCTTCACTGATGTCCTCCTTCCACATACACTAGAGTGCTCATCATGTCCATCTCTGAGACCCAGTGTGCAGTGAAACACCCTTCATTTAGCTGTTAAGGTTTTGACTATAACTAGTCTTTCTATTCCTTGCTCCTTTGCTCTTCCCAAATAGTAAGGAGGTAGAAAAAAGGAAATGGATTGTGACAGTTTTAAGTCTTCTCTGACTCAGAGCATTGAATGTTTTGATGGCTTCAATTAGTCATCTTAGGGTCTCCTAATACAAGGATCTATTATTATTCTTTATGGAGAAGCTTCATTTCTTGGTCCACTTTTTTGCTCTGAGTAATGTGGACTCAAGAAAATCTTGTGTTGGGATTTGGTCACTGCCCCTGAAAGGGAAAATACTACTTTCAGACGGTACTCCCCACTCCCCCATGAGTGGCAGTCTCATTATTTGAAGATGAGATTTAATGATGCTTTCAACAGAGTATAAATATAGCCCAGATTCTGATGCATTTTTAATGATTTTGGGGGGGGTTTGATTTTAAAAACACCCATTGGAAAGTACATTGTTTTAGGCATACCGCCTCCCTAGTTCTTGCAATATGTTTTAGCTTTAGGCTCACCTGGAGGGAATAACAATACTAAATGACTCGTAGATCTTCAAGTATTGTGACATTATTGAGGCTGTCTTGGTGGAGTTTATGGGAATAATGTGGGCTTTGGTGTCTGCTTCTTTCTTCCCTTCCGATAAGTCCTCCTACATGTCCCATTCTCTGGCTTTGGGAGGGATGGACAGTGGTGAACAGCACACTCACCTCTTTGTTCAGGTGACTTCCTGGGTGCGGTTCTGGAGAGCTTTCTCTGAGAGCTGACTCAAAGGTTCTCCAGGGTGGCAGTGTTCTTGTTACTACATGTTCTACCAATTTATGGTCTAGGCATCTGGGGCAGCATCACTTGGAGGTGTTAAGTTGGGAATGAGGAAAGTGAAAATATTTTCTGAGGCTTCTCTTAAGAGAAAGGTTCCTTTCACTGGCAAACCTCATCTTCCTAGATGCTGTGACTGAAGAACTGAAGAATTCCAAGCTTATGCTCTTAGCTGTCGATGTCACAGAACTCTCTGAATAAACAGATTGTCTTTCTTTCCCCCTGAAGACTCCGAGCACCTGCGAGCTGGCATGGTGGCTCACTCATTGCTGTGTCCTCTGTGTTTAGCATGGGACCCAACTTGAATATCAATGCATATATTATAGATGTATGTTGAGTTGAGTGGTGGAGGGAAGTAGACAAATGAATTCCTGGCATATGGAGTTGGAGACATTGAAATTGGCGATGGAGATGGATAAAGAATTTTTGTGGAAGGGACACAGGAATTTTTGTTGCCTGAAGACTTCTTGAGAAATGTTTGTTTTGCGGTCTTTCTTGATGTGAGAAAACATTTTGTGTTAGTTCCATCTGACTGGTCTGACCTGACCTTAGACAAGGCTTCTTGATGCTGTGACCTTTGTAGCAGGGACTAAAGACAACTGCCTACTCCTTTTAGATGGAAGGATCCAGAAAAGCAAGGGACTCAGGATTCCTGATAGCCAGGCAGGTCTTGTAGAAATAGAAAGCTGTTGTTATGTGACTTCTGTTGGCATATAGTCCCCTCTCTGATTGTGGCCACACCCAGCCACAACCTCAGCTTGGGTGGATGCAGACTTTAATTATTGGGGTCACCTATAGCTGTTGGCACATGTCCCTTGTGGTTTCTCTTGAGTATTGTGCAAACATATTTTGGCTCTTTCTATTCATCAACTAAAAATAGGAAGTTTGTAGGGATGTGCTTTTGCTTGGCACTTGGGTGTGTAGCGGCTTATTTTCCCCTTGTAACTACTAAGAGTCTGAACTAGTAAATATCTTTAACAAGATGGTCCAGGCTTGGAAATTCTTACCTAGGTGATGACTTACACCCTAGAGGCTTTGCACCACCCCTGCATTGAGGAGGGAGCAGTCATTTCCCTGATTATGCCTTGGATCCTGATCAGCTGATTTCCTGTCTCTATAGGGATGTGCTTCCTCCCCCTTCCTTCCGAAAGAAGTAGATATTTTTTCATTTCCTGTTTGATAGCATATTTCTGAGTACCAGAAGACACTTACTGACTATAAATCAGTTGGGGTGTGGGAATGGGAAGGATCTGCTTTTGTTTTCGGCAGAATGGCTTTTGGACTGAAAGTATATACAAGAAGCCAGGCTTCCTCATCTGCCTGGGAGAGACACAGGGCCTAAAGGGATTGTTTTGAATCCCTTTTCTATCTGAATCTTGGTGGTAAAGGCCTTTCTCCCACACAGGTCAAAAAGCTTGGTCCCTCGCAGGACCTACAGCCTGTGATGCCACTGTCCACATTCTCTGACCAGCCCTTTACTACTGACATCTTCTGGGGAGCAACTGTTAGCCCCTGGTGGATGTGACACCACCCTTGGAGTAGAAGCTGGCAGGATGCCCCCTGAGTCGTGGGTGACACAGGCTGGAACTGGAATCTGGCTGTCCAGATTTCCTGCTACCCTGCCGCTTCCTCCCTGGGAGGGGTGGTGATGGTGGTTGTGAGAAGAGGGGGGCGGGTCTAGGGAGCCAGAGGTTAATGAGCAGCAGCGCCACCTATGGACTTGCACAGCAGCTTTTGTTTGATCCCTCCCTCTGTCCTGGCTCCCTCTGGAGAGTGGAAAACTAGAAAAGTGGAGAGGGGTCATTGTGATGGACTTGGCTTTTAGTGTTAACTCTGCGTAGTGTTTGGTGAGCTGGGGTGTGATTTTGCAACATAATGCCAACTCTTAGATTTTTTTTTTTTTTTTGAGACTAGGTCTCGCTATTTTTGCCTGCAGAACCTCAGACTCTTCATTGCCCCGGGTACCACAGACTCAAGCAATCCCCAACCTCAGCTTCCCAGGTAGCTGGGATTACAGGCGCGCGTCACCATGTCCAGCTATTTTTTTTGGAACTAGGTCTCGTTACGGGCCCCAGGTGGGACTCGAACCGTGATCCCTAGCCCCGGCTGCTTCATAGGCTGAAGCTTACAGGCACGAGCCACCGTGCCTGGCAGATATATATATATATTTTTTTAACTTGACTTTGGAGAAGTCCTCATGGTGAATGGGACTGATACTTGCTCTAGTGACATATCTGGAGTCTTGGTTTGTTTTAGACAGATCTGGGCTTGATGGAAACTGCTGTATAGTCACAGGTTCATGAGCACAAAATAGGGCCTTGCTAGTGTCATTTTGGGGTATGTGGGTAACAGACAACTTTCCCAAGTTTGTCTGGTTTTCATGGCTAAGTGATGTATTTAGAGTTCTTGGGAACCCTAATCAGAACTCTAATCTGATTAGGGTTCCCAAGAACTCTGATAAGTGTTCATCAGAGAAAGAGCAGCTCTATAAGTGGAATTGGTATGTGCCTACCTTTTAGGAGAACATTCTTACTGTCACCTTACCAGTGACCATGTGCCCTGTTGCCTTGCTCCAGGGGGTTTTCTGGCTCATGCTTATTTTATAGTATCAGATAAATTCCTTCTCTAAGGTAGAAAGTACCTTACAGTGGAACAGGCCTTGGCATCCTGGTCCTCACACTACATCTGTGATCTTGTCCTAAACCTCTGTGAACTAAGTGTCTTTTTTCTAATTCCTCTTTTGCAAGATATTGATGATAATAGCTATCTTGCAGGATTTTTGTAAAGTGTAAATGAACTAATGTATGTCAGTTACATTATTTGGCACACAGTAGGTATGTCATTGTACATTCGTTGTAGCAGGAGTGGTGATAACAGTATGATTTTTTTTTTTTTTTTGAGACTAGGACTATTTTTGCCGTGGAACCACAGGCACTCGTTGCCTGGGGTACCACAGACTTAAGCAATCCCCAGCCTCAGCTTCCCAGGTAGCTGGGATTACAGGTGCCAACTACCATGCCCAGGTATTTTTGGGACTAGGTCTCGCTATGTTACCCTGAGTGGGACTTGAACCTTGATCCCAAGCCCCAGCTGCTTCATAGGCTGAAGCTTACGTGCTACTGTGCCTGGCTTTGATTTTTTTTTATTACGATTAAAGCACAAAACTTTATACTTGAACCATTTTTAAGTGTTCAGTTCAGTGACTTTAAGTACATTCCTGCTGTTGTGCAACTGTCATCACCATCCAGCTCCAGTACTTTTCTTCCTAAACTTTTCTTCCTAAACATTAAACAACAGTTACCCCTCCCTTCCTCCCCCTAGCCCCTGCCAACCCTGTTTTTATTTTCTGTCTCTATTAATTTGACTAGGTACTCAATTTAAGTGGAATCATACAAAATTTGTCCTTTTGTGATGGGTTTGTTTCACTTAGCTTAATGTCTTCAAGCTTTATCCAGTTTGCAGCATCTGTCAGAATTTTTCTCCTTATAAAGGCTAATATTCCTTTGTATCTATTTACTACAGTTTGTTTTTCCATTTATCCATAGTAGACACTTGAGTTGCTAACAATAGTTATTTTTAATAAAATAGTATCGTTGGGTGGATTCTCTGTATTTAGAACTCCTGGAACTGGGAGAAAGAGGTTGATGTGAAAGAAGATAACCATTGTTTGTGTGTAGACTTTATCTTCTGGGTTCTGGTTGCAGGACCTATTTTAATAGGAGTCCGACAAATGATGGAGCCTCTGGAGCCCATACAGAGGGCTCAGGCCTGGCAGAACTATAGGAGAAACCTTTGCTTCCTGGCCTGCTTTGCAGTACTTGCAGCTTACCAGCATTACCTCCCTCCCTCTCATCCCTGTTCTTTCTGGGAATGGGACTAACTCTTGTTCTGGTACCATGTCTGGACTCTGCTTTACACAGATCAGAGGTTGCGGGCAAAGTGTTGCATAGCCATGGGGTTATGAGCACAGTGAATGGCAGCTATGTGCCAAGCCTGCCTTGCCAGAGTAGGATGTGCAGGCTGTAGACACACACACATACTTAGGTACGTGAGCACAGCACATCTAGTTATCAGTGCTTGACCACTATGGAGGCTGCATATTTTTCCTCTGGCTTCTCTTGACCCAGTCCACAGTGAAAGTATACACTGGTAAAGGGGGTGGGAGTGTTCAGGATGATGGACGAGGTCTCCAAGCGGATTGCAGCATAAAGGTCTTAACAGTGTAGACTTGCCCTGAGAGTTTCTACTATAATCTGCAGAGAAAACACTGTCCACTGTGCCTTCTGCCTGGAAAAATTCAGGAGCCCAGGCTTCTGTTTCCTGTGCCTATGCTGCCTATTGGGGATGGAAGTGGAGAAGGAAAGGCAACCCTCACCTCCCCCCTCTTCCTGGATCCCTGTGTGTCTATATAACTAAAGAATTACGTTTGTGTTTTGTGATGGACACTACAGGAGAGGATCCAAAAATGAATCTGCAGTTTTAGAGAAACATCGATGAAATATGAACGACAGTAGGGGGCACTTGTATGACAGTGAAGTAAAGACAAGCATGAAAATTTTGAACTTGACCTTGTTCCTTGGAAAGTTAACATTTTTTTTCTTTGTGTGACTTTATGCAAGACTGACGGTTTTAATTTTATATATAAAAATATTTGGCATGAGTAACACATTATATTTAGTCTTTGTTGACTAAAAAATGGACTTCAAAGTTTACTAAATTTGTTTTCTTTCAGATAGTCTTTGGCAAGCAAGACTTACTAGATTAAAATTACATTCTTTCTTTCAACTGTTTCAAAGTATAAAGTCAGAAATATTTGTCTGGAACAATCTCTTGGAAGCCTCAGTTTCCATTCCAGCACATTTGTGCCTCTCTAGATTAGGTGCTACCTGTCACTGAACCATGGTGTTGAAATGCTTTTTTGTACCAAAAAGAGTAAAACACAAAAGGAATGAAGACAAGACAATACAAAATGACTTCATTTCATAATGTACTTGATAAAGTTACCAACAAGCTTTGAAAAATGGCTGAGGACTGAACCCTTTCCACTTCACCTTGTATCTGGTGCCATTTGAGTAATAATATTGAAAAATCCTCAAGGTTAAAACAGTCTTGGTGAACTGTTTCTCTTATGAGTTCCCAAAGAAAAGCTTGGATGAGGACTAACTATCATTTTCAAATTTGGCTTTGTACAAATTGCCTATTATAGGTATATTCCATGGCCCACACTATGTAGCTGGCTTTTTTAATCAATGCAGGAAAACTGAGCAGAGGCCATAGAGATAATTCAAACTCATAGATAAACCCTAAAGCTAGTTTAACAACAGTTTCATCACATGCTCCTGTTTGAATTACCAAAATTGTTATACGGGGAAAGATGAACAGATTTCCACCACTGTTTGCCCTTTACCTATGTTTTGTGTTATCTCCCATTATTCTTTACATTCCAGCTGAGCTGAGCTTGTGTTTTTCCTGGACTTGCCCTGTGTTTTCCTGCTCATGGGACTTTGCTCTTGCTGTTTTCCTCTGCCTTAATTTTGCTTTCTACATCTTATCTTTGCATGTCTCTAGTGTTTGTGTGTGTGTATGTGTGTGTGTATATTCTTTCATGATCACTTTCAGATATATTATATCATCTTTCTGAATTGACATAATTTTATTGAGCAAAATCCAGTGACAGTAATAAAGACAGCTGATATTCACAAAACCTTTTGCAAAAAGCTTTCTGAACTGTTAACTTTCTGAACAAAAAACCTGTCTGAACTATTAACACTTCTGAGCCACACAGATGGTTTGTCACTTCTGCACTACTCAGGACACTGAGGCCCACGGAGGTAGAGTGACTTGTTTGAGGCCACACACAGCTGGAACTGACTGTACATCTGATGATGGTTTTTTTTTTCCCACCAAGCAATGTTATCTTATGATTCTATCACTTGCTACCATGTGGCTACTGTGCATATCATATCTGACCCATTACTTTGTGCTTTCCTTAAAGGAAGGGTTAACACTTTGTGCTTTGTGACCCTTGTATTCCATAGCACAGGTATTCAACTTAATAGGGCAGCAATAAATGTTTTTTTGAAAGGTTGGTGGTGAGTTGGAGAGATGTGGATGAATGCATGTGCCTAGTACAGTGCCTGCCACATAAATACTTCAATGCTTGTTGGATTTAGTTGTAAACTAGATCAAAGGCCAACATTAATAAGAGCTAGTATGGTACTTACTAAGGGCCAGGCATTTTAATAAGGGCTTCTCCTTCTCATGGTATTAACTCAGAATAACTAAATGAGGTAGGCCCTGTTTTTATCCCCTTTTTGCACTTGATGAAACCAAGGATCAGGAGGGCCGAGTGACTTGCTCAAGGCCACACAGGTGACGGGCAGTGGAGCTGGGTTTCATACTAACAGGCAGGCAGCTTTAGAATCTGCCTGTGTGCTTCCCCACATGCCACGGTCAGTTGTTCAGGATATTTTCACCCTATTAAGTTCCCTGTGGAGGCCTTTCTACCTTGGGTGTGGCTCAAATAAAGAAAAGCAGAAGCAGCATAGTTTGTGAATGTACCATGGAGTTTGTCAGACTTGAGCTGGTATCAGGACTTGTTAAAACACAGATTGGTGGACCCCACCTCCACTCTCTGATTCAGCAAGTGTGGGGTGGGGCCTGAGAATGTGTATTTCTTAACAAGTTCCCAGGAGATGCTGATGCTGCTGGTTGTGGACCACTGGTGTAGAGCTTAGGGGTTAAAAGCCTGGACCCTGGACCAGGCACGGTGGCTCATGCCTGTAAGCTTCAGCCTATGAAGCGGCCGGGGCTAGGGATTGCGGTTCGAGTCCCGCCTGGGGCCCGTGGCGAGACCTAGTTCCAAAAAAATAGCTGGGCGTGGTGGCGCGCTCCTCTAATGTAATCTCAGCTACCTGGGAAGCTGAGGCTGGGGATTGCTTGAGTCTGTGGTACCCCGGGCAATGAGAGCCTGGGGTTACACGGGCAAAAATAGCGAGACCTAGTCTCCAAAAAAAAAAAAAAAAAGCCTGGACCATGAAGTTAAGCTGTTAGGGTTTGAATCTCGGCACTGCTTTTTACCATGATTTTGGGCAAGTTCTTAAACCTGTCTGAATGTTAGTCCTTGTCTGTAAGTGACTGTGCTGTAGTGCCTACCTCATAGGATTGTTCTGGAGGTTAAATGGAATAAGGCCTGGGTTCTTACAGTAACTGCTCATAGCAAGCGTGTAGCTCTGCCTACAAGACTGGTGATGAGACATGGTTCTTTGCTCTGTGGGTTCTGTAATCTGGTTACAAAGATGAAACATTTAGTAAGTAAAAATGACAAGTGGTCTGAAATCGGGTATTCCTTCATGTGGTTCTGACTTTAAAATATATTAAAGGTGGTGCAGATCTTAGGAGGTGTGAACCACAGTGCTGTAAATCAGTGTTACCTCAATAAAGAAAAAAAAGATCTTGGTTTTTGCTTCTCCCATCTAAGGAAATCTTTTGTGTGCTTAAAAAATAATAAAATGCATGAGAGGTAAAGTGAGTATGTTTTGGGGGCAGGAGAGTAGGGGATCAGGAGTAGGTAGGAGAGCATAGAGAGCTTTGTGGGACAGAGATAATATAAAGTTATATAGTCAGAATTCAGAGAGATTAGAATGTCAGTAATTTGTGTTTTCCAATCTGAGAATTGGAGGGAGGGAGGCAAAAGGGAAGGTAGGGAGTAAGAGAGAAGAGAGTGGAGAAAGGGAAAGAGGGAGAGAGAGGTGAGAGAGAAGGAGAGAGATACCTGCATCCTGTCTGCCTGAGAGACACCTGATTCATTTTCCCACTCCTCTTTGGTAAAGCTGGTGGCTGCTCTGAAGGTGAAGTACCTGGCAGTTTGCTCTTTCCCGGGAACAATGGCTAGAAAAGTGGTGAGCTGCTGGCTTCTGGAGCTAGGCTCCTTCACAGCTGATTCACATACTTTCGATTCTTGCTGAGAAAAGCAGTTGTTAGGTTTGGAAGTTTTCAGATTCCAGAGCCAGCTGGACAGCTGACCCTGTGGTAGCGGTTTCCCAAGCTGCTGTGTTGCCTCATATCCCTGGGCCCCTTCGTTTTGACTTTGAAGCAGGAGCCTATATTTAGTGAACTAGCTGATTAAAGATTGGAGGAGGTTTTTTTGGGGGTGGGGTGGGAGGATGGGGGGTGGGGGTCTCTCCTACCTTAGGGTTCTGGATGGATGATTTGTATCTAGGAATAAGAATTGTCCTTTTCACAACTTTAACTGTTTCCTCATTGGGCATGCTCTGGCTTATGGGTAGGGAGCAGTGTTTATTCTTGGGAGAAGGAGCGGAGAGAAGTCCAGGCAGGTCCTTTTATGGTTGAGCAATGTGTGGTATTCTACAGAAGGGACCATATGGATGGTGGAGGAGAGCTGAGCATTCTCATTGTTCACCTCTTGCTCCCTCCATTCAGGAGTAGTTTAGGACACCGCACTAGCCATCAGAGTGGGACAAGTGTTTCCTGGACTCAAGTGAACCTCAGCCTTGTATCCTGGGTGTCTCCTGTCTCCCACCCACTGAATCACTTCCCCGGAATGGCAGTGGCCAGGTTACTGCCTGGAGCACCTGGAGTGCTGTTGGCATGATGCACTGTTTTCTGGCCTTGGTCTCCTAGACATGCCGTGGGCTTCTGCCAGCCTGTCGGAGAGATAGGCTGGGTCTCAGAACTCCCTCCAGCTTGTTCCACTAGGCGCTGACCTACTTTTCAGGGACAATTAAGTGTTTGTGAATAAAAGAAGGCAGTGACCCAAGTGAAGGTGAGCTAGAGCTGCATTAAACTGACATTACTTTTTTGTCTCATACAGCAGGATTCATCTAAGGCCAAAGGAAGTGGCTGACCAGTTGATATGAAATTCCAGATGACTATCCAGATAGCCAACCAATGCTTAACTTCTCATTACTTCCATTAATGCGCTTTAATCATAAGAAATTATCTTTTATAGTCATTTTGCCTTTTGCCTCTTTGGTTGGGGCTCTTAGAGTAAATTAGCGCTGTATGTTCTTTTGGATGGCAATGTTCCGGTTTCTTTGTAGCCCCTCTCAGCGGATTTGAAGCTCTTTTTCTTTTTTGAACTGTCTGTATAGTAAGCTTTATGTGAGCGCAGCTATCTGGGAGACACTCAGTAGCTCTTTAAATTTTCCTACCTTGTGAGACAAGAAGTAGACTCAGTAACTTTTGCTTTGAAAGGAAGTGAACTTACTTTCCAGCCTCTTTCCTTGGTTATCACCTCATTAGCAGACTCAGACTTCTGCTTCCCTGTTGAATCTGATTATTAGGCTTTGCTGTCCTTACTGTTGTACTCCAGCATTGAAGGGAAGGCTCCAAGACCCTGACAAGGGCAGTGACTCTTGTCCTATATTAGCTGACTCCAGGGCCCTGCGGGAATTGCTAAACCAGCAATTAGGCAGTTTCTCAGACTTTTATTTTCAGCAGTTCCACACATATGACACACCCATATTGTCCCAATCTCCCCCCCCCAAAAAAAAATTACTGATACTGTGCCCAGAAGCGCAGATCAAATCTTGAAGTTCAGGAAGGAAGACGTTTAGGAGAAGGACTCAGGTCTGCCACTTGGTCGTTGGAATTCTTCCTAACACCCTTCTAAGATGCCAACTTGATTTGAAAGAGCTCACTTGCATATCTGCATGATTGAGAAGACAGCGCAGCGTCAGCCTCAGCCTCGCAGATGGGCAGGTTCCTAACGGAAGAGGTTTTGCAGTGACCTGAAATGGCCTCCCTTCCCCTGGAAATCCCAGAGTCTTTTCTCAAGATTTCCATTTCTCTGGTTCCTTCATGCCCGTGAAACCTGGTCTCTGCCGACTTCCCAGTCTGCAGCCTCCTTGTGGCACCCTGACCTTCCCTCCCTCTGCCCTGTGGCAGCTCCTGTGCTGGCATTCTTTAGGCTTGTTTTCAGCCACACTTTCCTTTCCCCAAAGTTGGACGCACATTCGTTTTCCCCATGGAGCTACCAGGTTCTGCTGTGTAATGCTGTGCTGGCTGATTCCTTTAGCAACTGCAGAGATCCAGCCCTAGATTGGCCTTTAGCCCTGCCCTGAAATCTTCCCGTTCTCATCTGGTGGATCCCACTCCTTCGTGCAGAGCAGCTGTCACTCACGCTCTCTCTGTCCTTAGGCTTTGCGCTGCACCCCACCCTGTACACCTCAACAACCCCTTGACCTTCACTTTCCATTTCTCCACCATCTATCTACCTCTAAGCTTCACTAGTTCCCCTCGCAGTCCCTCCTGTTTCACCCTGGGCAGGTCCCTAGGCAGGTATGGAATTTACTTTCTTAGTCTTCTCCCCGCCTGGTAACTTCATAAATACCAGGTTTTGTCCTTCCAAAGGAAGAACTTCTCTTAAGCATATCTCTTCTTCAAACTCACTTTTTCCCCCCAAACCACTAAACCCCTTGGGAGCCTTTCTTGTATTCCATTTGTCATCTTGACCCACTGTACCCCAACTTTTGTGCCCACCACTGCAGAGGAGGACCTCCTTGGGAGGACCTCCTTGCAGAACAAGGCAGTCCCTTCAGTTCTCAGGCTGACCTTGTCACAGCGTTTGGCACGATTTGGACCTGTCATGTTCCTTTATGCACTTTCCCCCGCGCTAGTTTATCCACTCCGGCGATTTCATTTATCAGCTTTGTGTGTACGTGATGACTTTCAAATCAAAGTCTCTGAAGATGAACTTTTCCCTAAAGTCCAAACTTGTATTTCCAAATGACCACTATCCTTGTCCACTTAGAAGTCTACAGACATTCTAGCCTAATGTGTCCCAGATGAGCTTATCATCCTCCCCCTTCTTTCTCTGCCCACACACATTTCTCTTCTTTTCCCCCACCTCAGATACCAGTATCACCCTTTACCTGTTCGCACAAGCTGGGAAATTCAGGTTTGTTTGTTTGCTTGTTTGTTTTTTATCTTCTCCACATCTGACTTCACTTAGTTCTGTTTGTGATAGCTCAGAAATCTCCACAGCCATCCTTCCTTGACTAGCCCCACTGCCCTATTTTAGATTCCCATCTTCTGTGGTTTACTGCCAGCTCCCATGTTACATCTCAGTGCTCACTGCCTCTGTTTCTCCACTGTGTAAAACTGAGACTTCTTAGCACGAGTATATTGGCAGTTTCATCCCTGTCTCTGCTATCTGCTCTATCGTGGATATTCTATGATAGCTGCCTCACAAAATCCTACTCGAGGGTAAAGTCATCTTGTGTTTCAGTTCACAACTAACCAGCTTTTTTTGATATTCCAGCTCTTCCTACCCCAATTAGGAAGAAGTTATCTTTCCACATCTGAGTTCTCTTGGCACCTTCTACATCTCTTTGTAACAGTCCTTACCATATGATTGTACAGTTATCTGACTTGCAGTGCTAGACTGTGAGTTTTCTGTGGGTAGCCTGTTCTTCCTTTATTCTTGTTTCTTTAGTGCCATAACAATTGGCTGAATTGTTGAGTCGTATATAAAATTCCTGCTAGTTTCAAATAAAAGATGTTTGGAAAAATCTAAATGAGCTGTGTGACTGCTGGATATTAGTTGTGATAGGATCATTCTTCCTCTTTATATAGCACTAAACAAAAGTGTTTAGTGTATGAACATTATAAAATTAAAGTCACCTAAAACCCCACCATTTATAGAAATGCCTGTTAGAATTTTTCTGTATTTTTTAGACATTTTCTTGTATGTATATGTGAATATATGTATATGTGTATATGTGCAAATATTATGCTTTTTGAACATGATTTCATCACTGTGTTGAAATCTTTCAGAATCCCAAAAAATGTGTGTCTTTGTTATAGTTCATATGCCTGTCAGTATTCCCTTATATGGCATACTGCTCTTGAGCCAACCCCTTCGGTTGGAATTTAGGCAATTTTTGTATTGTCCAGTGTATTAACAGTGAGATAAATACACTTGCACAGTTGCCCTTCATATCTGTGCTTTTCAGTCACTGTGGGCTGAAAATATGTAGTATGCAGCTAGGCTTGTGATGATTCCTCTGTACTGAACAAAGTATTTTCCCCTTGCCATTATTCCCTAAACAGTACAGTATAACATTTACGTTACATCATACGAAGTATTGTAAGTTGTCTAGATATGACCTGATGTGTACAGGAGGAGATGGGTCTTTTACATGCAAATACTACATTATTTTGTATAAGGGGCTTAAAATTCTGGATTTTGGGGTGTGTGTGTGTGTGTGTGTGTGTGTGGTGTTTCCTGGATCCCATCTCCCATGTGTTGGAGGTTTGTTTTATGTATTAGAATGACTTCATTAAGGCCATATCTTAGGAGGGTTGGTCTAGCAGCTTGTGCAACAAACTGGACGAGAAGGAGGAAAATCCATTTTCCCCAGCTTATTTTACTAGTCATGAGGATTAGACAGGAGAGGTTGACTGCGGGAGGCATTTGGAAGAACATGTGGGTGAAGGATGGGGCCATTAGAAGAGGGACATTAAAAAGATGCATTGATTTGGGAGGTTGGCTCTGGATTCCTTTTCAGTGATGCATTCTAGCTGCTGTGGCATGCTCAGGTGGAAATGCCCTGCGGCAGCTGGCACTGCACAGCACAAGAGAGTCAGAGCTCAGTCTTAAGCTGATACTTCAGCCTTCTTCTCGATAACCATCCCAGCTTCAGCTCAACCCTGTCCCTTGTATCCCAGTCAGCGAGACTGTCTTCCTTCAGGCCTTTGCTTGCTATTTGACCGCTTGCTCACAACCCAGGTCAAAGCCCTTTAGGGAACTTTCTCTGTGCTTCCCACTAGAAGTTAGTTCCTAGTTTCCTACGTGCTGGTTGCCATTTTTTTCTGTGTCATTCCTGTTGTGCTTTAACACAGTTTGCATGTATGATTATTTTCCTCTACGAGATCCATACTCCTAAGGACCAAGAGCTCTGTCACATATCCCATTTATATACCCACATTGCCAGCTCTGTGTAGGTATCCAAAACATTTTTGGTGATTTATGGAGTAAATGGAACCAGCTTTAATGTAATATTAGTGATTGGATTACTATCACTCTAAAACTAACACCTAAGAAAGTACTGACATTTTATTATGTACATTTTTCTTTTTTCCCCCCCTTAAATACTGAGATATATTATAGGAGAGAATGTGGAAAACTAGAGGTGTTAAGTGAGATTCCCCTTTCACAGTCACGTTCTGTTTCCCTGAGGTTCTTGTATTTGCTCTTTAACTTCCAAAGCCCGCCTTTCTCCTGCAGGTGCTATTATTAAGGTTACCAGTCACCTCCTAATTGCTAAGCTCAATGGTAATTTCTCAACCCTAATCTTACTTGACCCTATGAGACACTCCATAACTTGTGAGAGTTTCTCCCTCTTTTGTGACCTCATCTGCTTCTGATTTTCTTCCTTCATGTACAGGTTTATCTTCCTTTATATAAAGATACTTTCTAGTGTTTTGTCTAAGAGTGGCCTTCTACGTAGTTTTCCCGCATCTTATACTCATGGCTCCAACTGTGGGGCCAGGGCACCCTCCTGAGTTCCAGACACTCATTTCACAGTGCTGATGGACTCTTGGATATCTGTAGGTGTTTGTCACTCAGCATGTTCCAAACTGAACTCTGTCTAACCTGGTGAGCCTCCTGTGATTCTGTCTGGTCCTGTAGTACCACTTCCAGCATCACCTCCTTTAGGAAGTGTGTAGGTGTCTATGCCTCCTCTTTGCTTTTGTCCCTTCATCAGCAGCTTCTGTTATGTTTTGGTTCACTTGTCACCCTTGCCATATTGTAAACTGCTCAAGGGGAGAAATAGAACTTCATCTCCATCCTCCCTGCTCTGCAAATGTGGCACAGGGTAGGTTTGTTGATTGAATGTCTGGACAATTGTGTGAGAAGGCTCAGAGACCATGGAGAGTGCTCCTTCAGAACTCAGAACCTTAAATTCTTGGCTTTTAAACTTTTGTTTATTTGATACCAAGAGGTAAAAAAGGTATACAGTAAAAAAACCTATTTTTGGTCCAGTCATCCTTTTCCCCCTTCGTAAAGACAATAATTTTCAGTTGAGTATACACACTTCCACAGATATGTGCACTTATTCATTCAAGAAATCAATTCAACAAATATTTGCTAAGCATCTACTGTGTACCAGGTACTTGGTTAGGCTGTGGAATAAACAATCAAAAACAAAAACAAGAAGGATAAAATTCCTGCCTCTTTGGAATATATTCTAGATATTTTATCTCAAAAATACATTATTGAGAGGTGATGACATAACTTTGTTTTGACCTTACTTTGTTTTACCTGTTCTATCTTGAAGATTAATCCAGATTTCTGCACATGAAGACATTTCTCCCACTTCTGTTTATTGTTCCATTATGTGGCTAGGCTATCATTTTTTCAGTTCCCTACTGATGGGTCATCTTTTGCTAGTACAAAATGCTATAATGAAAAGCCTTGGTGTATACACTTGTCATTTATTTAGCCTATGTATAACTTTAGGAGAAGTTCTTAGGTATGCTTATTTCTGTTTGATGGGTGCTTTGATCCATTGGTTTATTTTGAGTATTTCAAACATACGGACAAGTACAGATACTACTATATCAGATCCCTGCTCTTACTGCTCCTTAAACAGATGGCAACACTCTCATCGAGGTTCTGCCTATACTTTCAGCACCTCCTTAACATTGAGAGGTTCGCCCACAAAATATTATCTTGGACTCAAGAAGTGATAAGTTTCTTGGAACTCACACCCTGCCACCCTGGAGGCACAATTGTACAGTATCCTGGACTTTTTTTTTTTTTTAATAATATAACCTTGTTGTTAGCAAAAGGCAGTTTTAGAGGAAAATTCCATTATGCTATATTTAGTGTCTGGAATTTGACTTCTCAAAAATGTTTATTCTGCCTCCTTCCTCTGCTCAAAAGCAACAAAGGAATGCTACCGGAAGTTAGTGACCTTTTTGGAGACTTACTTTATTTGCTGATGAAGAAAGGCAGGTGAATTGAGCTGCAAGCACGCCCTCTGCCAGGTTTGTCAGAACAGCTAAATATGGTTCTCCTTCGCAGGTACCTACCTTTAGTTGACTTGGAGGTGCAGCTGTGTGGTCTGGGAGACACTTCCTCTGTTACATTCCCCATGCCCCCTTGCTGGAGGTTGTGACCTTGTTTCGGTGTGTAGGTGACTCTTGACTCTGACCTTTGCTTAGGTCCTCAGAAAGCCCAGTGAATAAGCTTTAGGTTATTTTATGATTTTATGAACTTCAAGGGGAACCTTAGTAGGGCTGGACTTGGAGGTCATGCAGGTACAGACTCACCCCTAAGAGCAGGTGTTTTTGCCTTCCGTTCAGTGCTTTTTGCCTTGTTTGGTCTTATAGTACATGACCTCTGTAAGGGGGAGAGGACTTGCAGGATTCACCCATTTTTCCAGGAACCACAAACCCAAATGGAAAGGGTCAAGGAGACAGCTGATTTGAGGTCTGTGGCCTAATGCTCAAGGCCCTTCTTATGCTCCTTGTCTGGCTCTGTTGCAGAGTCTGACACTTCCACAGCACTCTTCCACCCTGGGTGAGCATGGCATGGGCAGAACTCCTTGAGTCGTGTCCACTAAGCATTGCTTAGTCCTCTTTAAAGCTTCCCTTGGTCTTGCCCTTCAGCGTTCCTTAAGCATGCAGTCTGACTTCTTTTGTCTTCTGTTCCTCAGCCCTGCAGAGGCAGCTTTGGCCTTGGGGACAGCCCTTTCTTCAGCTGGCAAACTCATTTTCTGTCTAGCAGACCAGAGGGACAAGGTGTAATTCAACCCCTCTCTACATCAGGCATTGCTGCCAGGGGGAGAGACAATGAAGAAAGTGATCTTTGTTGCTCCCTGAATAGAACCATGGACCTAGCACCTGCTTTTCTTACTAGCTTCTTAAGTCACTGGAGACATTTTTGCTCTCTTCCTGGGTCAGCAGCTGCTTTGGGGTAGCAGTGGCAACTGGTTGTCGGGGTGTCAGTTCTGCACAAAGAAAGTGGACATATTCAGATGAGATCACCTTTTGTGTCCCAACATTTCTTTTGGGGGGGGGGGTTGGACTAGAGAATGAGCACATGGAGGTCAGCTTTGTCCTCAGCTTGACTACTGTGACCCTCATCTTCTCTGGGTCTGAGCAGACTCTGAGTCCTGTGTCCCTAGCACCTTGGTCAGTGACTGGTGCAAGTAAATGTGCAGCCCCTGTGTGTGGAACAAGTGATGGGGGAGTCCCCACATGGCACCCAGATTTGGTTTTGCTGATGGTGATATGAAGGTACCTCTGGGGAGGAGCACCTTTGCTCTTAGAGAAAGATGACTTTAGAGGATTTAGGGATGGTATTGATTTCTAGAGGGTTTTGGGGGGAACTGTGGGGGCTCCAAGATAGGGCTTGTTCTCTCCTTAATCAAACCTAAAACTTTCTGCTCAGCCTTCTTCTGGAGGACTTGCCATCCTCCAAGTTCAGGCATAGCACCCTGAACTTGACTCAAGCCTTCACCTCACTGGGATTCTGGCATCCTGGACCCCAGTCAGAGGCAAGACAGGCATCCCTTTCTAACAGTTGCCTGTCACTGCAGAAGCAGAAGCTCCAGGACCACACACTCCGGCCCTGTAGTCAGGACTCTCCCCTCTGCCTGCATTCAGTCAAGCCCCACTCAGCTCTGAGGTGCCTGTGTCTTCGAAAGGGCTGTTGGAGACAGCAGCGCTTTTTCCCCTTTGTCAGCAACTGGCCAGGATGGCCGGTTGCACTGCCAGCCACTGACTTTTTCTCACACTTGTCTGTCTCTGGAACTTAGAGCTGAATCTCTCATCGCCCGAGGTTGCATCTCACTGTTTGCCCCTGTTTGCCAGAGAGTGGATGGTGGGCAGCACACAGAGCACGTGGAGGAGTGGACGGTGGTGCTTTGAGGAGCTCTTATCCTGTGGAAGGTTTCTGGTCAGCAAGAAGATGCCTGGCACTGGGGCCTGCACCCCTCCCCCTTGCCCAAGAACCTCACATTGAAATGAGCCATCATTCATTTCATAATCCCAAACATCCTTGTTTTTGTTTAATTTTTATCTGATAAAATGTTGCTAAACAATTTCGGTGGTGACACACACAGAGGAAATGACAAACTAGCATGTGTTGCCTTTTAAATGCACTTAGTTCAAGGGGCTATTTTAAAAGTCAGTTGTTCCTGCTGTTAGATTCCTGTCTCCAGGCTGCCTTCCTCCCTGCTGTGGGCGGGGCCTCCCAACTGGCTCCTACAGGGACATGAGCACAGGAGGGCCCAGCGCCTCTCTGGCCCCGTGGTCATGCTGTTCTTTACCTGCAGTTCACTGACCTCTCTTGGACTTGCAAACAGAAGTTTGTATGTGGGTGACATGTGCTTTTTCTCTAGGGCGAGTGTCCTTTGCTTTCATCAGATTCCCACTGGGATTGTTGCCATAAAACTAAGCAGCAACACTTTGTGAGTGTCTGGGGGCTCCTCCTTACATGGCTAGTTAGTGGCAGAGCTGGATCTGTAGGTAGATGCAGGAACCCAGGGTTATACACCCAGAGTTCTAGTCTGATGTCCATACTCTTCCTGGAGAAATAAGCAGAATCATGCCGAGAAACGGACACACGTGATCTAAGCGTTTGCCTCTTTTAGTCCACGGCCTTTGTTTCACAGATGAGGAATCCAGGGCACCTGAGACTTTGACACAGGTGACCCTAAAACCCCTGGCTTTTCACAACAGTGCATTGTGAAGTGAATATATATCTCCTGCCATCTAACTTCTGCCCTTAAGTGTTAAACTCCTTCCCATTTAACCTTTTTATCTTCCCATGACACTGTTCTTTGTGACAAGGAGCTGTGTGTCTGTGTTCCCTACGCTTCCTGACTGACGCTCAGGCCCTCCTGGTGCCTGACTGTCCCGTTGGTGTTGCGCTGACTGGTGGTCTCGGCAGGCACGAGAGCTTGGCTGGGTTATTTTGGCTATTTTTCTCTTTCCATTATCTTCGCAGCTGCTGAACTTATAGCGCCTGGTCTGTTTAGGTGGGCATACTCTGTTTTCACAGTGCTACTTAAACAGTCTCTTCAACCTGCATCTGACGTGTAGGTTGGGAGTTCCATGGAACAATGTGTCTGGCACAGTGTGAGTCCTGCTCTGCATGGCATGACACATTGCTCTGACTAACCTCATACCTGGGATGGGGGTCCTCTCTCTGAGGGGTCATTCTGTGGCATTTGACCTGATTGTTGCTAATGGGTTTCTAAGGAGCTAAGACTTCCACGGTAAGGTGAGCCAGGGGACCCAACTCAGATTTGGAAAGCTGATTAGGTTCTTTCCTTGCTGTCTCATTGACCTCACGTGTGACTTTGAACCGATGACTTAGCCTCTACCTACTTTCTCTTCTGTAGATAAAAATTTATTTTCATAAAAACATTAAAAAATTCTCCAAAGATAAGTAAATACTACAAACTACTTTGAATGAATTTTCTCTAATTATAATTTGTTTAATTTTTTTTTTCTTCTTGAGACGAGGTCTTGCTATTTTTGCCTGTGGAACCGCAGGCTCACGTTGCCTGGGGTACCATGGACTCAAGCAATCCCCAGCCTCAGCTTCCCAGTTAGCTGGGATTACAGGCGCATGCCACCACGCCCTGCTATTTTTTTTGGGACTAGGTCTCACTGTGTTGCCCTGGGTGCCACTTGAACTGTGATCCCTGGTTCCAGCCGCGGCTTCCTAGACTGCTACTTACAGGCATACACCACCATGCTGGGCCACAATCGGTTTAATTTAATTAGGAGCCTATGACTCTTGGGGGGAGGGTGCCATATTTTTAAGGCTAGTGGAGTAGAGGAAAATTGACTGCAGCTACTGACATTGTTAAAGCAAGGCCAAGACATATCATCCCAGTGAAATGGTGCCCTGGAGTAGGGAGCGTGGGCCTGGTGTCCGTGCTCCCTTGCTCCCAGGTTGTCTCTGGAGAAGGTCCTACCTCCCTGAGTTGTCCTTTCCGCACAGAGGAAGCAGGCCTAGCAGTTTCTGCTCCTTGCCTCTCCCTACCTTGGCCTGTGCTGACCTACAGTCTCCATGCATGGCTGTCTTCCAGTGCGTAAACATGACTGCCGTAAGGAGAGTGCAGAGTTGACTGTTGACTTTGTAAAACCAGCCCCTTTGCCATGTGATATTTGCCCAGGAGTGCCTCTTGAGGTGACATTCTTGTGGTGAGTGTGGCCCTTTAAAGGTTTCGGTCTCAAATGTTAGATGAACCCCTAGCTGGTGTCCTGAAAAGCATTTAAGCCTCTCTCCTTAGGTTTAAACCCAGAGGAAGAATAATCCCAGCAGAGCCTGGGTTGGGGTCTGGAGAGGGGGTGGCAGATGAGGTGACAGATGACAGGCAGGGGCTGTTGTGGCCCATCTCATTTGCACAAAGGAGGAGCTGGCCTCTCCTGGGGAGGTATTTCCGCTCATGGCAACAAATGAGGACGCACAGAGGACTGTAATGTAATGAGGGTTCTTAGTGACATCACATGTAGATGTGGTCAAAGTCCAGCTCTTGGGGGCTAGTAAGCGCAGTGGTGGAGATCGATTGGTTTGCAGGCCCTCTTCTCAGCTGTCACTGTGCCATGGTGCCTACTTGCAGGCACTGAATCAACACAGCTGGGTCAGGCATGAACGCTTACAAGTACCAGAAGTTCCTGGAGGGACTCAACAACCTGAGAGGTATTACAGGCTTCCAGCTCCTGGCCTTCTGTCCTTGCTGATTCTGTGAGCCGTCATTGTGGCATGTGTTGTGTGGGTTCTTTACTTTCCATCCCTTAGGGACTTAGAAAGCCCTCTCACTCTGAGCTGGCCGTGTGTGTGTGTGTGTGTGTGTATAAGTACATAGAAGGAATAGTTTGTAGCTTGATTTTGAGCAAGGAGGAGAGTCCACTCAGCAGCAACCTGTTCTCTGCTTGAATGAGCAATGAAGAAATGCCCCCTGCTGTTTTCAGCTCAGAGTTCCGGGTATTCCCCTGGGGAATGTGGGTGGAGGGCTCTTGCCATCTGGCCCTGGAGCCTCACCCAGGTTTAGCTCGGTTCCTTGGGTCAGGTCTTTCACTTACTTGTGTGTCCATAGTGAGCCAGAGTCCCAGCTGCAGAAAATAGGGAGTTGGGAGTAGTAGGGAGGCGCAATGTGGGTTAAGAGGCCAGAGGTGTCATTGTGCAGGTCAATCAGTGACTTGAGAGGCAGTGACTTTTCATTAAGATGATATTTGAAGGGAATAGTATTTATTTTGCAGGACTGGCAGCAAGCTATTCACTGATTGTGAATGCTCTCCAGTGTGATGATGCACAACTCTTTGGAGGAAAATGAATGAAGCTTATCTCCCCTTCTAATTAATAGGTTTCATTTTTCATTTCCATAGAAAGGTGCTCCTCCTTTTATCAGCAGTCAGGATTCTGGACCCAGAGCAGCCATGGGGTGTGGAGTGAGTAGGGAGAGAAAGAGAGGGAAAGGGTAAAATGGGTTTCTTTAGGGATGTGGAGAATAGTGGGAGATTTGACTCCCATCCTGCCAGGGCCTAGAGATATTTTATTTCTCTATCTGTTGAAGAACTGTTTCTAAGACAACATGTATTTGAAGAGCTTATGTAGTGTGTAAAAGGATATTAAGCTATATAGCATTAATCTGAGTCTCTAGCTTTCCTTTTCCTCTTCCTTCACTCCATACACCATACACAAAAATAAGCCATATTTTTTCTAGAACTTCTGACTGCTGGAGCCAGTCCCTTTGAGGTTCAGGTCTCTCCAAGCTCATCACATGTCAGACAAGTTTTTCCAAAAATGGACAACATTAACTGTTTGCTCTAATAGACCCTTTGGAGGAGATTTTGAAGGATAGAAAGAACCTGAACTTCTTCATTCAGTCTCATGGGGAAGATACTGGGAAGGGGGCAGGCAGAAACCAGTAGTGCTTGCTTCTTAGTGTTTCTTTCAGTTCTTGGACTCGTCACTGGGGACTCAGTGAAGGGAGGTGCAAAAAATATGCCCTCATCCTATGCAAGACTCCCTTTTATTATTGCCCTAGTTCCTGTCTTAAAATGATTCTTCTGTGTTCCTGGACATAATACCCACCCAATAGCAGGAGCCTTTTTTCTCCTCATAGAAGGGTTATCAAACTGAGTTAACCTGTATATTCCTTCAGTAGAAGGAAAGGCTGAGTAGGAACCCCAGAGCTCTCCTCGGACACTGAGCTCCTGGGGTGGTTTTACTCTCTGTCAGCTATGTTAAGCCTTTTTTTTTTGAGACTAGGTCTCGCTATTTTTTCCCATGGAACCTCAGGCTCTCGTTGCCTGGGGTAGCACAGACTCAAGCAATCCCCAGCCTCAGCTTCCCAGGTAGCTGGGATTATAGGCGCACACCACCATGCCCAGGTATATTTTTGGGGCTAGGTCTCGCTACGTGCCCCCGGTGGGACTTGAACCATGATCTCTGGGCCTGGCCGTGGCTTCCTAGGCTGCCACTTATAGGCATGTGCCACCATGCCTGGCTCATTGAATATACTTTAATTAATGTTCCCCTTCATGTAAAAGGTTTAGGTCAATAGTCACCCATACTAAGATAGCTGACCTGTGTAAATCAGGTTTAGCAGTGACCCAAGTAGATTCCTGGTGTTCTCAGGTGACCACCCACCTCTCACGCTGTTGCATGTGCTTCAGGAACAAAGCGCAGCTATGACTAGTGGTGGGAGCCCTTGCTTTCCCCTCATAAAAGATGCAGGGAAGAAGTTCTTACTGAATACCCGAATAAGAGTTGTTTTGGGTCCCCATTTTTTTCTAACTCTTCTGACTTTCTTACTGGGGCTAATGCAACAAGTAACTCATGATTAGATCTTCTCAAGGGTATAGCGATTTTTAATTGAACCCTTGGCGAAACTAGTTCTGCTTTTCAGAGGTTTTATATGTTTTAAATCTGATAGATAGTTGTTTTCTTAACTCACCTGTAAAGTCATCTTCCTCTCTTCTGCCCATTCTTCACACAGTATGAATGAATAATATTGCTAGGAATGAATGAGTAACAGATCAGATATACCTGTCACAGGGAGTGTCCTGTATGGGCCTGAGATCTGGGAAGAGACTGCACGTGCTCACATTCCACTCTTCCCACCCCAGACGCTGGGGCTGTCTGCTGTGTGCTTTCTGTCCTGCACATCTCAG
>PVHY01011164.1:0-49058 GCA_004024945.1 Uropsilus gracilis | reverse complement strand
AAGGAAGGAAGGAAGGAAGGAAGGAAGGAAGGAAGGAAGGAAGAAAGAAAGAAAGAAAGAAAGAAAGAAAGAAAGAAAGAAAGAAAGAAAGAAAGAAAGAAAGAAAGAAAGAAAGAAAGAAAGAAAGAAAGAAAGAAAGAAAGAAAGAAAGAAAGAAAGGAAGAAAGAAAGGAAGAAAGAAAGAAAGAAAGAAAGAAAGAAAGAAAGAAAGAAAGAAAGAAAGAAAGAAAGAAAGAAAGAAAGAAAGAAAGAAAGAAAGAAAGAAAGAAAGAAAGAAAGAAAGAAAGAAAGAAAGAAAGAAAGGAAGAAAGAAAGAAAGAAAGAAAGAAAGAAAGAAAGAAAGAAAGAAAGAAAGAAAGAAAGAAAGAAAGAAAGAAAGAAAGAAAGAAAGAAAGAAAGAAAGAAAGCAAGCAAGCACTAAAGACTCACTAATAGTAGTCTTTTATTCTTTACCATTATGTACTCACAAGAAAAAAATATACCAATCTCTCTTTAAATTGTCCTGATAGAGCAATAAAAACTTCAAACTTCATACATCCTCTTTTATATATAATAAGGACAGATGGAGCAGAAAGAAATGCAACTGTTGTCTCAAAGAAAAGTACTTTTGTGAGTTACTAATGAAGCTTTTTCATGGAATTCACCATTCACCTAAAAAAACAATGGACTGATAAACAAGGGTTATTCAGACTTGAGCATTTGGGAGACATTTTCTTAAAAATTAACAAAGCAGATGGCCCCATGGCTCTTCACCAGTGGCCACTGCTTGCATGCTCTCGGTACTTTTTGGGTCTGGTGTATTGGAGGGGCCAGTCCCCCATTGTGAGGCAATCAGACAGGAGGTGCACAGGTACCCAGGGTGGGCCTGACCTGCCAGCATGAGAAATGAGGGGAAACCCTGCTGGGTTGCTGGGAGGGGGGCAGACTGACCCCCTCTACTTTACTCCCACTCCAGATAGTCTTCAATAGGAATAAGAAAAACACTAACAATCCAAATGAAGAACCAGAAGAGGTGAGGGATATGAATAAAGGGCCTGGACACACATCTCCTGGAAAGGACCCAAGAAGAGAATGGAGAGAGTCATTGAACACAGGACTATGAAACCAATATGGAGATGACCTATCACAGATTTGTACCTACACTGTCACCCAGGGACATGGGAGCCAAAATCAGGTTCAGGGATGCCTTCAGCAAGAGCAAGGCACACCCCTTTTTCACAGAGGAAGGAAGGTCACAGATATATGGCAGCAACTGCTCAGCAGAGCTGTGGACCAAGACCAAGGAGACCAGCCAAACCAACCATCTGCTGATGTCTGTCCCCTCTGAGGAACTTCTCAACCGATAAAGGAGAAGCACGTTTTCCTAAGCCAGAGGCCAGAACTCTAAGGTGAAGAACCAGCAAAACAGGACAGAAAACAGAATGGAGGAGACAACCAACAAAGATGAGCAGGCACTGATGGACTCCAAAGGAGCTCAAACTGGCTGCCCAACACAAAGTTAAGACTGAAAATCTAAGAAGCCTGGTCTACCATGCCCCAGAAACACAGATCCTCTCCCAGGAAAAGGACATTGCTCCAGAAAAGAGCAATGAGAAAGGAGGGGCCAGAAGGGGCGATCAGGTCAAGGGATGATATTCCCAACTCTATCAACAACCATACAAAGAGGCCCAATGTTGTATGAAATTAAAAATAAAATAAATTAGCAAAGCACATCTACCACTTCAAGGGAAACATCTTATCCTTATTTTTATGCAGTATCCATTACTAGTTTTATTTGTTGTCAATGATAAAATTTGAGTTTTCAGGTAGAAATTAGAATTTCAGAAAACTGTGCCCAACACTATGAATGTGAGCACTCCCCAATTCTTAAAGAATTTTCTCATGAGGTGACTACAGTGGACTGAATTCTGCCCCTTCCACCCTCCAACCAACCATATCGATGTCTTAACCTCAAGCACCTGTGAATGTGACTTTATTTGAAAGCAAGATGTTTGCAGATGCAATCAAGTTAAGAGGTGACCATACAGGATGGTGAGCACCAAATCAAATTGCTGGTGTTCTAAGTGAAAAGAAAAGACACAGACACCCATGGAGAAGGAAGCCATGTTGATTGAAATGGTGCAGCTACAAGCTAAAACACAGGATTGCTGGCAACTACTAAAAGCTGGAGGACAGGAACAGAAAAGTTTCTCCCTTAGTGCTTCAGAAGGAACTAACCCTGCCAAAATCTTGATTTCAGACTTCAAAAAATATAAAAGATAAATTTTTGTTATTTTAAATCATTCAATTTATGGTACTTTGTTATGGCAGCCCTAGATAATAAACACAGCACTGTTAATATCAAATGAGATTCTTTGAGATTAGATAAGGAAATGTGTCAATATTAAAAAGGAGTGCATAATTCAATGAAACATTCTTTCTAGAAACTCAATGTATACTGTCAGAAAATCAACAATAAGTAAAAGATCCATTCAAAGTATAAAATAAGATCAGCCGAATATATTATAACAGGGTACAAAAAGTTGGCTGTCAGATTTTGGAATTCATCGCAAATAATTTTTAAGAATCTACCACTTGTGCTTTAATGTAATATCAAAAATATGACCTATAGTGATTTGAAATGACTATTAAAATACTCCTTCCTTTTCCAACAGCTTATCAGTGTAGGCCGTATGTTCTCTATATAATTAATCAAAATAATATTTTGCGATGTATTGAATGCAGAAGTGTCACTGGCCCCGTAATCATAAGCTCCTTCTCTTTTCCCTGTTCAACCTTGCTCTGCTCCTATTTATTTTTTCTTGCAGACAAAACCAGAAAACCAGGCAAAACCAGCTAATATCAAGATGGAGGAAGAAGTAAAACATAGGTTAAACTACAGTCTCATTATCATGGTCAAAATCACTCTCACTAGTGCCATGACACATTCAGTCAAGAACAAATCTTGAAAGAGAAAGGGGTATGTAACTCCTGGAAACTCTTCCCATTTTTATGAATCTTTCTGACACAGACTATTTAGCCTCTCCCCCACCTTCAACTCTGCCTCACATATAGTCCCTGCTTTTCCATAGATCAAGAAAAGGAAAATGACCTTGGTGATAGCTACCTGCCATACCCTCACATTTGCTGGCACCTGATTAAACATGACTTCCTTTTTGTCTCTTGAATTTTGATATATGTACAGTAAATAACCTGACCCTTCAAAATCTAAAAAGATGGGCAAAAATGTATAAACCAGTGCAATTCTCATTTTTATTTTGGAAAAAAAACTATTTTATTAAAATATTTTATTTATGCTACTACATAATGGGCCTGCCATTTTAAATATTTCAAAATACTCAGTTTTAATTTTTAATACAGTTAACCATCTCTAAATCTAGCTTATGTACATAGAAGCTTTTGGGGAATCCTCCATGACAATTTAGGAATGTGAAAGGATCCAGAGATCCAAAAGTTTCATTTGTTTAAAAAGTAAATAAATATTGGACCGAGAGTCTGACTTCAAACTGTAGTCATTGATAAACTAACACTATTGCACCTGTTGGGAGGAAAGTAAAATACATAAAAAGCAATAGCAAATAATTAGTGTGGGTTGAGAAAGGGAACAGTTTTGGTTCAGTCCCAGGAACTATTCTCTTGATGGATATTATGGCAAGAGTGAGCTTTAAGCAGAGATAATTTGCTTAGTCTTAGTCCTGTAGGGGTTTCAGTCGCGTGAGTGATACCCTGGAAGAACAGACCATTAGACAAAGCTTCTGGTTTCAGTGGAGCTAAGTTTGCAAGCATGAGGTTCCCATAGCTGCAGGGACTGAATGTCCAGGAAAGGACAGTACTGCAGGGGGAAAGAATCATCCTCAGGATAGAGTCCAGGGCTAGACCAGCAAGAGAACCAGCACAAAGCCAGTGTGAGTCACATAGGGTGTCTTTGGGGAACAGAAACCTTGAAGAAATGAGCAAAGCAGAATTTTTAGGAAGGGAGAGAGCAACAAATACCATAAAAATATCAACTATGTTGCTAGTAGTTCTACAGGCATCAGGAATGGTATATTTTTTGGGTTAAAAAAAGTTTGAGGTTGAGCAGAAATTAGAAGAGTTATATTTCCATGTTAGATGAGAAGTCAGAAGAGAAGAAAACACTGAAAATTCAAAAGCATGTAGAATGTGTAAAACAAGACCTTTTAAGAAAGTCAGAGGTAGGATATTCCCATACCCAGAAGATGGGCAGATACTGAAAACAACCATCTAAGGGTTTGGGAACCAAACTATTAGACTTAAGATGTTCTGCTGCCATTTGCTAAGTGCTATAAACTGAACGTTTTAGTATCTTGTTAAATATCCTTAATGTGATGTTATTTGGAGCTGGATTCTAGGGAGGTAATTAAGTCAAGAGGGTGGAAAGTTTATTATGAAGTAAATGTCCTTTTTAAGAAAAATCAAGAGTGTTAGCTCCTGTCTTGCTCCTCCTACTCATCTCCCCATCCCTCCCTTCCTATTCCATGGGATGATTCAAGAAGAAGACAGCTGACTGCAAATAAGGAAACAGGTCATCAAATCTGCCAACACTCTGATCTTGAATTTCCTAGTCTTAGAATTTGGAGAAATAGTATTTATTGGTTAAGTCACCCAGACTCTGGTAATTTTTATAGCAGTCAGTGCTAATAAAGATATAAGACGATGACAGGCTACTTTAGTTCTATGTGTCTTAATTTTGTCTTCTAAAAATACAGAGAAAAATAATACAGTCATGTATCAATGGCAAGGATATGGGCACATTCTGAGTAATGTGTCATTTGATGAATTCATTCTGCAAGTTTCACAGAGTATAGTCACACAAACTAAGGTAGTATAATCAAGTATTTTGGACCCGATGTCAAATGCCATCCATCAACATTGTTAAGTGATGCATAACTATGCATCCTTTTTTTTTTTTTGAGCTAACATTGTTAAACAATACTGCATACATTTTAGGAGAACATGATTACAGTTCTTCAAATGTTTTCCCCCACACCAGACCTTCTATCTAAGCACACATAACCTTCCACCATGATCCATTTGACCTTTCTCTATACTTTGCTTCCAATTTTTTTCTTCCTCTTTGATAACCTCAGTTCTACATCTATTCCTGGATTTGTTTGGGTTTGGATTTGGCTTTGCCTGTTCCTTTGCTTTGCTTCTTTATTTATCTTTCTCCTATCTCCTATCTTTCTCAGGCAGTATTTATCTTTCTCCTTCTCACTTGTATTTATCTTCTCCTTTCAACTTGTTGCCCTTTGTGTAATCCCCTCCAGTTTGATCCATGTTGTCACAAATGGCAAGATCTCACTTTTTTTCATAGCAGAGTAGTAATCCATTGTGGTTTTATACCACATCTTCTTTCTCCAACCTACCATCAATGAGCACATACATTGATTCCATATCTGGCTATGTAGACAGTGCTTAAATAAACAGAGGTGAGCACATATCCCTTAGAATTGAGGTTTTTATATTCTTTGGATTGATAGCTAGGAATAGAACTGCTGAATCATATGGTAGGTCTATTTTTAGTATTTTGAGAACCCTCTATACTGTTTTCCATAGAGACAGGACCAATTTAATATTCCCACCAAGAGTGTAGGTTTTCTCCAAAACCTATCCAACAATTGCTGTTTCTGGCTTTTATGATATGGTTCCTTCTCACATATGTGAGATTGTGGTCTTGATTTTCACTTCCTTGATAGGGAATGATGAGTATTTTTCACATGTCTTCTGGTAATCTGTGTGATTTCTTTGAAGAATTGTCTATTTAGATCTTCAGCTCACTTTTGGGCTAGTTGTTTATTTGTTGCTGAACAATATGAGTTTTCATAACCCTTTCTCAGATGTTTGATGTGCAAATGCTTTCCTACACTGTGTAGGGTGTCTTATCATTTTAATGATCATTTCTTTTGGGTGCAGAATCTTTTAAGTTTGATGGAGCATCATTTGTTTACTCTTGCTTTAGTTTTCCTTGCTATTGTAGTATCTCCAAAGTCAATTCTGATGCCAACGTCATGGAATGTTTCACCTGTTTTTTTGTTTTGTTTTTGTTTTTTTTTTCAGTATGTGTTTTAATGCTTTGGGTCTCATGGCCAAGTCTTTATTTCACTTTGAATTGATTTTTTGTATTTGAGTGAGATATTGTTCTCATTTCATTCTTTTGCATATGGCTGTCCAATTCTTTCAGTATTATTTGTTAAAGAGATATTTCCTTTGTGTGTCTCCTATTTATCAATGTCTTATAGATTTCATTATATAAGTCTTTCACTTCCTTTCTTTAGTCTATTCCTAGCTACTTAATTCTTTTTGATGCAATTGTAAATGGGGATATTTTCTTACTTTCTTTCTCTTTTAGATTGTAAAGTGTATACAATAACATAATTGAGTTTTGTATATTGAATTTGTATCCTGCCACTTTACTATACTGCTTTATTGTTTCTAATAGCTTTTTATGTATTTTATCATGGCATCTGCAAACAGCAATGCCTTTACTTCTTTTTATCCAGCGTGGATTCCTTATATTTCCTTTACTTGCCTAATTTCCTTAGGACTTCTAATATTAAGTTGAATGATGGTGAGAGTGGACATTCTTGACTTGTACAGATCTTAAAGGAAAAGCTTTCAGTTTCTGATTGAGTCCTTAGCTGTGGATTTGACATAAATAACTTTTTTATTATGTTGAGATATGTTCCTTGTACCTCCATTTTTTTGAGTTTTTATCATAAATGGATGTTGAATCTATTCAGATGCTTTTTCTTCTTCTTTGATGTGATCATGATTTTTATCTTTCCTTTTGCTGATGGGTATATTACATTAGCTAATTTGCTTCTCCTGAACCAGCCTACATCCCTGGAATAAATCCTACTTAGTCATGATATATGATTTCTTTTAATATGTTGGTTTTTTATTATATAAATTATATATAATGTTGGTTTTTTATTATATATATATATATATATATTTCACATCATTGTAATCCCTGGGGGTCACATACTTCCTCCCCTCCCTGACCTCTCCAGCTGGTTCCCCCCTCCCTGTTGTATACTTTCATTTGGTTGTCCATATATTAGTGAAACCATTTGGTTTCTGTTTTTACTTTCTGACTTGCTTCTACTAATATGATTTATTCTAGGTACATCCATGTTACCCAAAAAAAATCATCAAATTTGGAAGAAGATATAACAAAACGGAAAGACATTCCATGCTCATGGATTGGAAGAATTAACATAAGCAGAATGGCCATCCTACCAAAAGCAACTTACAGATTCAATGCAATCCCTATAAAAATTCCAATGAATTTTTTTTTTTTTGAGACTGGCTCTCACTATTTTTGTCCATGGAAATGCAGGCTCATGTTTCCCGGGGTACCACAGACTCAAGCCATCCCCAGCCTCAGCTTCCCAGATAGCTGGGATTACAAGCGTGTGCCACCATGCCCAGCTATTTTTTGGGACTAAGTCTTGCTGTGTTGCCCCGAGGGGGACTTGAACCACGATCCCTAGCCCCAGCCGCTTCATAGGCTGAAGCTTACAGGCACGAGCCACCGTGCCCAATTCCAATGATATTTTTTAAAGAGAGAACAAAAAATTCTGAAATTCATATGGAATAACAAAAGACCCCAAATAGCAAGAAACATCTTGACCAAAAAAAGAGGAAATGGAGGCATTATTATCCCAAACTTCAAATTATACTACAAAGCAATAGTAATCAAAACAGCTTGGTACTGGCACAAGAACAATCTGAACAATGTATCAGAACTGAGTGGCTGAAATAAAACCACACACACACACACACACACACATATTTATCTAATCTTTGATAAAGGAGTAAAAAAAAACTTACAATGGAACAAAGACAACCTTTTCAATAAATGGTGTTGGGAAAACTAGATCAAGACATGCAAAAAAATGAACCAAGACACCTCCCTAACACAATGTACAAAAACCAACTCAAAATGAATGAAAGACTTGGATGTAAGATCTGAAACCATAAAATGCATAGAGGAAAACTTGGGCTAAACCCTCCATGATCTACAATTCAGAAATCCATTTCTTGAAACATCTATAGCCAGCAAAAAAAAATGAAGAAAAAATCTTTTAATATATTGTTGTATTCCATTTGTTAAGATTTTATTGAGGATTTTTGTATCTGTGTTCATCAGGAATATTGGTCTGTAACTTTCTTCTTTTTTTAATGTGCTTTTAGTGTCATGATAATGTTGGCCTCCTAATCCTTGTTTGGAAATTTTCCTGCTTATTCAGTTTTTTGGAATAATTTGAGAAGGATAAATATTCTTTCATTGTTGAAATTTTGGTGGAACTCAGTAGTGAAACCATCTAGTTCTGAACTTTTTGGGGAGAGGAGATTTTCATAATTGCTTCAATTTCCTTGCCTGTAATTTATCAGTTCATGTTTTCCATATCCTCCTGATGCAATCAGGGAAGGTTCTTTGATTCTAGATTTTGTCCATTTCTTCTAGACCACACAATTTATTGGCATAAATATGTTCAGAGGAGACTCTTATGATTCATTTTTATTTCTGTGGTATCTGTAGTAACCCCTTCTCTTTCATTTCTGATTCTAGTTCTTAGAATTTTCTCTCTCTCTCTCTCTCTCTCTCTCTCTCTCTCTCTCTCTCTCTCGACTAAGTCTCGCTATTTTTGCCCAGGGAACTGCAGGCTCACATTGCCCTGCTCAATGAATGGTTAATATATCCACAGACTCAAGCAATTCCCAGCCTCAGCTTCCCAGGTAGCTAGGATTACAGGTGTATGCCGCCTTCTCATATTTTTCTTAGTGAGTTTTGCTAAAGGTTTGTCTACCTTGTTTAACTTTTTAATAAAACATTGATTTTATTTTTATTTCATTTATCTTTCATGTTGTCTTTTTATTTCTATTTCATTTTATTTCCGCTCTAATTTTTCTTATATTTTATTGATTTGTCTGTCACTCACAGAACAATATGACTTGAGAAGTACAACTTCACATCTACATAATGTACCATACTTTATTCACCCTTCACCAAAGGTCAGTGCTAATGTCTTATGATTCACGTTCTTATCCCATCTTCCCTCTCCTACTCCCTTCCCAAAATAAATTGTAATCAGTATATTTTCTAAATCTAAAAATTATTTTTGCTATGGTTTGCCACTGTGTTTTCTTTGAATATTTATATTTCACAAATAACTGAAACCACCGAGAAGCATTTTCATTTTCGCACTTATTTCACTTAGGACAGTCACCTCAACTTCCATCCACCTTTTCCCCAAAATGGCATTATTTCCTCTTTTTCTAACTTAGTAGTACTCCATTGACTGCTGTAATTTTTATTATTTCCTTCTTTCTATTGACCTTCTATATCTTTTTCTATTTCATTATGCATAAATTGTTTGAGATCATTCTTTTTTATTGATGTAGATCTGTGCTGTTATAAACATCTCTTCTAGTACTATTTTTATTGTATTCCATAGGTTCTGATAGCTCATTCATTTTCTCCATGTATTTTTTATACCTTCTTTGACTTCTTCATTTGCCCATTAGTTGATTAACAGTATGCCTTTTTGTCTCTATATCTTTGAGATATTTCTAGTTTTATAACACAATGATCAGAAAAGATACTTGATATTGTCAATCTTCATGAATTTATTAATACTAATCTATTCTTAAGAATGTTTTGTGTGCACTTGAAAAGAATGTGTATTAATTTTTGTTTTTGTTTTTGTTTTTGGGTGAAATGACCTAAATATCTCTTTTACCTGTTAGGTCTAATTCCTCATTTAAAATTATGGTTTCCTTATTAATTTTCTTCCTTATTAATGTGGCATGTAAGTAAGGTGTTGAAGAGTTCACTGTTGTGTTGCTGTCAGTGTCTCTCTTTGGGTCTGCTAACAGTTGCTTTGTGTGTTTTGATGCTCCTTTTCTCACTGCATCAGATCCATCTTATTGAGTGCTATATCTGGAAATATTAACCATTCTTTAAGATACGTTCTTGTCTCTTGTTATGTGTTTTAACCGAAAATCCATTTCACTTAATACAAATGTGACTGTCCTTGACTCCTTTAGCTCACCAATTGCTTGTAGAATTGCCTTTCAATCTTGTATTTTAAACTTGTGTTTATCTTTGGAGAGCAGATGTGTATCCTGGAGACAGCAGAAAGTTGAGCTTTATTTCTTAACCCTTCCAGCTAACTGAACATACTTTAAAGGATTGTTTACAATGATGCCATGAGTTAGTGCTCATCAAGAACTTAAAGTATTGTTTGCCAAATACAAAATGCCTAACCACTGTTAATGCTGAGACAGAAAGGAAAGGGAAATAATGGTGCCCATTATTCATCAAAGTTCTTGAGTTGGAGGAACAGAGCAAAGATGATTTCAACTTGATATCCCTACCTCTTTCTGGAATAAAATTAAGGATACAAGTGATCCAGTTTGGAGCTCAAAGATACTGGCGTCAAACATGATTCAGCAGAACATGAACATGAAATTGTTTTCTTTTTCAATTGTTGTCTTCAACCACATTTGTTGTCTTCAACCACATTCTTTCAAATCCTTCTTTATGATTTATTAAAAGATAGTAGAAGATTTCTGACTCAATTCTCTAGGCTGGAGTTGGGATTCTGATCAATACCAGTACATCCAGTAAAGGGCAGACAAAAAAGCCAGGAGAGAAGGGAAGAATGTCATTCTCCTTAACCAGTCCTTATTGAGATCCTCCCTGCAGTTGCTGCTACTTCCTAGCTAACGCTGGTTGACCTACTTGTCATCTGTGTGGCAGGTATCCAAGTGCAAAGTCTGATGTGTCCCCTGTAGAGATTTCTCAGGGGACCCAGGTAGGAGACACAATCTAGTTTCACATCCTGCACCACACCACACCTCCCATCCAGCAGTCTACGTCCCTGCTAGCTGATTTGGCCCTGCACGCTATTATTTGGAACAAAGTTCCAAGGAGGCACCTTCATTTGACCTTCACCCTCAGGGTATGCTGCTGTCTGCCTTTGATAATCCTCCATCTCTCTACAACCTCCCCACCCTGTTCTCCCCAGGTTTGCATGGGAAAAGGGAGAGGCATGGAATGACATAATCTTGTATGGGTTTCAGAAAGATCGGTCAACTGGAAGGTCAGGAATTCAAAACCAAGAAAATAATTCAAGAGGGATATGGTAAAAGTCTGCACCAGGAGTTGTGGCAAAGAAGGCAGTCTATGAAGAGCACAGATGCAGAGTAGAGGTATCAGGGCACTGTTGGCACATCTGCGCAGCACTGCTGTGCTCTGTCCACCAGTAAAAACACTGCCATCTTCAGAAAAGGACCCATGAGCTAATTGTGGACTGAATGTAGCCTGGAAAACCCTCTTCTGTCTGTAGCTGCAGCTGGCAGCTGAACCTACTTCCCATCCCTTGCCCATTCTCATAGATTGGGTTTCTCCAGGAGTTAGACGCCAAAACAACCTAGAGGAGCACTGTGTTTATTAGCGACCAATGCTTACAAAAAGAAGAAGGATAAAGCAGGATCAAACCCAGGGACAAACCAAACTGTGATACAGGCTTGGAAAATGTCCTGAGAACTTGTAGGGAGTTTTGGCGTGAAGACTGTCTGTATCTCATATTAGGTATAGAGGTATGCAACCCCACTTTTCTCAGGCTGACTTGGGGATGACATGGCTACCTGTGAGGCCACTGAACACAGCTGAGGGAAAATGTGGCAGAACTGACCACTGGAACTTGTGTACTCATAAATTTCCCATGCTGGGCAGTAAGGCCTGCCAGAGCAGGATCTCAACCACATCTCCGTGACGTCTACCCCTCTCTTCCTTCCAGCTTCTGTTTCTTCTTTTACTTCAGGGTTTCCTGGTCAGATGGCTGTTTTCAACCTGCCTCAGCAAACTGACTACCCAGGAGGTTTGCCAACAAGGCTTTGGAGAAGGAGCAGGAAGAACTTTAGACTTTGGAAATGCTATTTATCTGTAATTATAGCCCCAGGCATCCATAATTAGGAAAGTGCATTTACTTCTAAAGAAATTGCATAACACCTTCTCTAGTAAGAGACATTTTGGGGATTTTCTGCTGTGCTAGATACTATCTAACTCCCACCTGAAGTGATCTAAATAAAATCAAGAAGGTGGGGACTTCTGAGTCTTGGGCATCCCCTTGCTCACCTAGACTTAAACAGATTTGCTTTTGTTCAGGATAACTTGAATTAAACCAGAGATGGGTTTGAGGAGTAATGTATGATTTTCTGCAGGTTTCTTGTGGGTCATGTTTTGCATTCAGAAACCAGCTGTCTCCTGGTGTCTAGTGGAGGCTCCATAAAGGTTGAATGAAATTTAACACACAAATGTGATTCTATCCTGATGTAGCTAAAATAAATACAGTCCTCAGGAAACCACCCCATCATGACTTATCAAACTCTTGTTAAAGGGGAAAGCAGGTTTTATTTTAGGTTGGTGGACAGATAGAAAGTTAATGACTATGAGAGAGGATACAGGGAGGACAAACACCTTCCAGGAAAGGTACTTTCTGATGTCTATTTATGACAGAAAGTCTTATATTAAAAGCCTTATTTAATTGTTGATACTTCCGAACTAGATATTATCATTTGCAAACCTTCAATTGTAAAATGAGTATGTTATTGGTACCTAAATCACAAGGTGTTGTGAGGATTAATGAGATACTAGGTCCAGTCCTGAGCAGGAGGTCTGTCTCTGGAGGTCCCCATGGTTGCCACACAGCATAACATAGGATTATGTTTCACTTGGCAGGAGAGTAGATACAAGGAAACCTGGCAAAGAAAGGTCCTTTCCTTAGGCACATGGTTATCAGTCATTATTCAACTGATCTATGCTGAGTTTTTACCATGTGCCAGGCTAAATTCAGTTGCTTTGGAATTCATGTGTAAACAAGGTAGGCAAAGATTCACAGAATTTACATTTCTGGAAAAGACTGATGATAAAAATGTAGAGGATATTAGGAAGTATTGAGTACTACAGAAAAAGCAGCAGAAAAATAGAACATTAAGAGGACTGAGAGATTAAAGTTGGGTAGAGGGAAGAAGCAAGTTGTAAATGTAAACACAATAGTCAAGGGGGATGGGTTTCCTTGCAGAAGTGAGAATAGGTATAATCTTAAAGGTAAATCTACTGGGCATCTGGAAGTGAGCCCTGGGGAGGAGGCTTCAGGTCCAGTTTCTCCAGGAACAGCAGGAGGCCAGGGTGGCTGGGTCAGAGAGCACAGTGGGACCACTTTGAAGGACACAAGTCCCCTTACACGGGCTTTGTAGACCACTCTCAGGACTCTGCTTTTGCTCTGGTAGAACAGGAGGTTATGCAGGGTTTTGAACAAAGGAGGACTCAAATTGACAGGACTCAAATTGAAAGAGTTATGCTGGTTATGGCAGACAATTTCTAAGAGGAATTATTCTTCGTTCCTATGTAGTTGATGTGAATGAATCTAGTCCAGGATAGGTTAAATACTTTTATATGGAACAAGTCTCAGCAGGTTGTTGCTGAGGATTGCACAAAGCAAATGTTTTCCAGGTAAGAGAAACTCTAAAAGATGCAGATCCAGTCCTTTCAGCCTTCTTTTGATGCATAAACCATTCAACTTCAACAATTAAGGATTTTTTTTTAACTCAGACAAAGAGCAAAGCACTCCATTTTTCCTTTATTTTTTCCTCCTTGAATTTTTAATCGGTTTACCTGCAAAGGATGCTTCAAAAGATACAAAACAATGGAAAGTATGTCTTTCTTGACTACTGGTCTAACAGTTCCTTTATAGAACATGTATGGTCACCGTTGAGTGTGCAGCCTCCCGGAGGGATACACAAGACCATCTGTATGCCTTGTTACTGGAAGTTCAATTGTGTTATTCCCACCCCAAAGTCATATCTCAACATTCTAACCCTAACATCTCAGAATTTGATTGCCTTTGGAAATAGGATCTTTTAAGAGATAAGTAAGGTTTGGTGAGGTCAGTAGTTCATTATATATAATTCATACATTGAAATATAATCCACAAGTTGATGTTATTTGGAGGTGTGGCCTTTGGGAAGCAATTAGGTCATGAATGAACATTCACAGATGGGATCAGGGCTTGTGGAAGAGACTGGAGAGCTAGCAGAATATGACTCCATTACAAAGATGTTTAATGATTTGTCTAAGCTTTTCTGTATTAATGGGTATGTCTATTAGTGTTACAGTTAGTAATATTATACACATCATTTCATATATGTGTTTCAGTATAAGTAGGATAGAGTCCTTGAAGTAGAACTATTTGGCTGAAGATAGATAGGTTAAAAATTTTGACAAATATTGTCAAAATCGCCTTCCAAAAGTGTCAGAGTAACCTTCAATCAGCAAAGTTCCTGCTTCTCCATATCACTGGTACATTGTGTTGTAGACTATTTATTGTTGCCAAGACAATGAGTGAAAAAGTAGAGTCTTGTGTGCCCATGATAGATAAAGTCAAGTGCCATTTCACATGTCAAAGTGTTTTACTTTAAACTTGAAAACTGAAGTTGTGGATATTTTTCTTGTACCCTGCAAGGAGGTCTGGCAGCATAACAGCTAACCTGCCCCCAGATGGTTATTGCTTGGCAGTATTTTCTACTCCCAAGGCATTTACCATTCTTGAGTGCCACAGGGTGCTTTTTCTGGGTCCTCCACAATTAGGATCAAAAAGGATGACTGTCATCACTATGATTGTCACTTATAGGTGATTGCATATTCCCTATCTAGCTCATTTAATTGATGTGTGAATAGATATTTGCAATTCCATGTATACCTGAAAGTGACTGTAAAGTTTTAAAGTGGTGGTGATACCAGTAGGAATGGCTCATATAAAAAAAAAATCGGGCAACAGGAATTGCTGGCATAGTTGTGGAGAGATAGGAACACTTTTACGCTGCTAGTAGAAATGCAAACTGGTCCAGCCTCTATGGAAAGTTGTGTGAAAGACCCTCAAACTACTGAAAATGGAACTACCTTTCAGTTCAGCAATTCTACCTCAGAGAATTATCCCAAAGGACACCAAAACAATAATTCAAAAGGACAGCTGTACTCATATGTTCATTGCAGCACTATTTACAATAGCCAGAACATGGAAACAACCCAAATGCCCCCAAACAGATGAATGGATCAGAAAGCTGTGGTATAGGCACACAATGGAATATTATTCTTCAATCAAAAAGACCAATTTGATGCATTTGTGACATAGATGGACCTAGAAGGAACCATACTACCAGAAATAAGTCAGAAAGAAAAAGAAGGAACAATGCTACCAGAAAAAAGCCAGAGAAATAATGGGTGATCTCATCTATATGCAGGCTATAAGAATAAACAAACAAAAGAACAAGAAAAAAGTGAAAACCACCACACTGACAACAGAACTAAAGCATAAAGCAACAGAAGGGAAGGATGGGGAGGGATGGGCCTGAGAGATCAGGATGGCAGTTCACGGGTGACAGGGTGGTAGGAGAACCTTTGGGCATACAATTATGTAAAAATGTGTGTGTAGTCAATAAAAAAAAAAGTGCTGGTGATATCTGAAGTAGTTATGGAAGTGGACCAGGAAAGAAGCCGTTCTAGGCAGATGAAAAGACATAAAACTTGAAGCACTGCATACTCTGAACACCAAATGTTCACTTGTTACATGGGTGAAGACCTTCCTATATCAAAAAGTAATTCTCAGTCTGAGCAGTGTGTCCTACAGTTCAACTTATTCCTTTTCATTATCTATCTATAATCACAAGGCAAGTGATAGTGTCTAGGATCAGAATAGCATAGGAATGGCCTCAGAGGAAAAAGTGAAGCTACAGAGACAGGGGTGGCAAATTCAAAACAGGATTAACTAGACACTTCTGGGTTAAGGATAGTAAATGACTAGTAGGACATTTCTGGACTAGGTCAAACTCTGTGACAGGAGAAACAAGATGTAGATCGGCACACAGTGGTATTAGCCAGTCACAAAAAGACTGATGGAGCTTTAGAATAAATAGGGGAGAAAGGTATACATCCCCTCAGAGATGACTCCATTTTGGCAGCTTTGGCCCTCCCTGGTTCAATGGGCCTGCGAGTCCTACATTGTTTCTGTCTCTTTTCTCTATTATCAGCATTTCCCCCTATCTGTTCTTCTAAATAAATTTGCTTCTTTTTGCTTACTGCCTTAGTCAGCAAAGTTCCTGCTGTGGCTTCCTCAGATCCAAACCTTGTGGCTAGAATTCAGCACTGCTGCTTCAGCCTGGAGTCAGTCCCTGGGGGTCAGTTTCCCTAGACCCAGAAACCTAAAAATCACAGTAACATCTGGAGATCATCATGTTCCACAGGTTAAGAGCTCAGTCCGTAAGACCAACCTCCACTTCAGATGCTAGTTGCAAGCCCAGAATGTCATCTGTATTTCTAACCAACCAGGAGTGGATTGAAGGTTTCCAGGATCCCTCCTTAGATGTCACATGCCAGTTTCCAATCCAGAAACTTGTACTTGTGTTATTTGTGCTTCTGACTAACTTTATAATCCAGACAGTCCCACGATCCTTTCCTCAGGTACTATTAATTTGCTAAAGTGACTCATAGGACTCAGAGAAACATTTTACTAACAAGATTAATGATTTATTATAAAGGCACATAACTCAGGAACAAGCAGATAGAAGAGAAGCATAAGATAAGACTCCCTATCTGGAGACCAGAGAGTGGGGCTAGAAATTTCAGTCATCTAATCACATGACAACCAAATCCCATTCCTACTTGCTTCCTCAAAAATCACCTTATTAACAAAATTAATATTATTAATCACCTTACTATTTGCTTACCTCTAGACAGAAACAAATACAAAAAATGTTTATCTGCTAGCAACTTAGGAAATTTCAAGGCTTTTGGGAGCTATGAGCCAGAAATTGGGTGGGTAAAGACCAAATATTTATGAGAAATATATTTTGACCACCTGAATATTTTGTTGAATATTTTTGGTCTTCATAAATAGACAACATATACATACACATACATTTTTACCTTATATTTATACACATATACAATATACATAGTATCCATATATTTTATATGTTATATATTTGCCGCTAAAAAATACCTATAGAAATATTTCATTCTATTTATTAGAGAACTAACTACATTATCATGATTATTGCCTACATAGTATTCTGTTATGATTGCTGAAATTTGATGTTTTCTCTATTATAAAAATTTAGGATATTAGACAAACATAGGTAAAATGAACAACCTTGAATATTTATGCACATCAAAGTTAATATATTTGGTAAATTTGATATAATTAGACACTGGGTTGATCAGTTAACTGCTGAATTGATTTCAGGTTGACCCAAGTCTTCTCTAGGAAGGACATCTTCTGGAGAAGATGCTTAGATGCTTCTCCCCTTCTGGCACCATTTTCAAGGTCAGAAATATACTCCCCATATCATCCTCATGCCCTAGGCTTCCAGCTTTGTCCTGCAGACTGGGAATACTGGGCAGCACCCCCACTCTCACTGGGTAAACATGCGTATAGGCTGAGATGATAATAGGTACCTTTTCTTTCCCTCTTAGTTTTTATTTTTTTATGTTAAAAATCTATAATTGTTATTTTTAGGTTTTTTTTTTATTTTTATTAAGTTTCTGTTTGACTGACAGCACTGGTTGTGTGTTGGGAGTATAGGCTTTGCCCCCATTCCGGTGATGTTATCATAGCCTTTCTGAAACAGCCTAGGTTAAATAAATTGCTAGGCAGTAGGATGAGTAGCTTAGTCCTGTTGGAACAAGTGGACTAAATCATGGACTGGCTAGTCCTGTTGAAATAACCCTGCCTACCGCACTGACCATGAGGTGCCATGGTAGGTAAAAAGCATTCGATCCCTGACTAATGACTTCCTGGAGGGTGAAAGCCAAGCCCACATGCGCAGTTGGAATGTAACCTGTTGGTGCATGCCTAGCTGTAGCCCAACCCAGAACAAGCTACGACACTGATTCTCTCATCCTCTCTCCCCCAACTGGCTGCAGTGAACCAGGATATATTCTCCTTTCTGGCACTAGCTCCCTTATGTGCGAATCCCTTTTAAAGAGTCTCGCCTTTTAAAAAGTCTCGCCTTGTTCAACTACAATTAGTACCCTGGTGAATTCCTCCCCTAGAGAGCAAAGAACCTATTCTCTTGGACCTGAGGACCTGTAGCAGTCCCACCACCAAAGCACCTATAGTCCATTACCATAGTCCATTGTTTTCCCTGGGTTTTTGTGATGAAGTTAGAATGTGAAAAATTCTCCCTTTCTCGCTTTGAAATATATCCTAAGTCTTCAAAGACTTGAGGGTTCCCTCTAGGTTTGGCAAATGTAATAAAATAACCTATCCCTTTTTTTCAGGAAGCACCAGAAATGGGATTTAACAAACAAGGAAAAACAGAGTCACTGAGGCCACAAGTGGCCAGTCACCTTATCCCAGTTATTGTCCAGTGTTTCAAAGTCCGAAAAGTTACCTAAGATGGCATTCTCTTGACATTCAAGGCCTGGAACAAGGCCTGAATAAAAGCCCACACTTCTGAAACTACATCTTCCTGCTGCTGAATACCTGAAACAAGTATGCCCAAATAAAGCACCAACGTGGTGTCTTTCTGCTACTGAAGACCTGGAGCAAGCATCTCAAATGAAAGGCCACAATGGTGTCTTTAACTGTCTTCACCTCTCCCATCACTGGGAAGCCCATAATGGCAGCTTTTCAAAAATTTACATGGTGGTGGGGGTCAGAATGACTGACTTCTTTCTTTTCCCAGAATAGCTAGATTCAAAATAGCCCCTTTTATCTGTTACTCCACAATACTGAAAACAGTAGGTAAGTTGAGATTACTGTATTGTAACAGATTCTTGTTCTTGAACATAACATTAAATGTTTCAGCTAAGAATCCAAGTGTATCTAATACCAGTAATAGGCATTTTACTGAGAAGCAAAATCTATTCCCACAGAATGTACTAAAAGTCATAGTAAATCACTCCTTCAGTCTCAACCTCAATTTCCTCATTTATAAAATCAGAAGATTGGGCAAGAAGCTTTCTCAAGTTTCTGTTGCAATTAAGCCTGTAATGATGAATGGACTAAGCCAACTGAATGAATGAATACTACTCAAGGGTAATTTTATGATTTAGTTAGAAATCAGAGATATAAATTTGTGAAAGTTCAATAATTTACGAACTAACAATTTTTCATTAATACCTCAGAGCCACAGTTCAGGAATGGCCTAAGGCCTTCGTGGTTATTATGACAACAAGTACAGCTGAAGGGAGCTTTGTGAAGGTGGACGCTGAAGAGATCACTGATGGCAAGAGCAAGAAAGCTTCAACCTATTTACGAAGAAGAAATTTTACCCTGAATCCTGTCTCCAGTTACATCTACAAGGTTTCAGATTCCCCAGACCCTTTCCTTCAGCAGTTGTCTCCAGATCAGTCTATCTACATTTGAATGATCAGACTTTCTGTCTTTCTCCACCCTCAGTCTGCTCTGCCCATGATAGAGCTAACACATTCATACACAATGTAAGTGTAGTCTGAAGTATTAACAGTTCTGGAAAGGAGGTTCAATGTCAGTTCTGATGGGGAGAGATAAAAGCCTGATGGGGATATTGTGTGCACTGACAGTCCTGTGCAGGAGAGAGCATGACAGTGCGCATTTGTGTTAATGGTGCCATATTTCTATGAAAAAGCAAAGGAGATTCTCAGAAATGAAAGCTCCAAGTTGCCATTTTCTTATATAATTGTCTTTCACCCTATAAATCTGTGCTTGTATGTGCTGTCCTGATAATTTTCTTGTAAAAATTATCTAACATTGTGACTGGGTCATTCTGTGGTTTTCTTTGTAATTGCAAAACACACTTCAACAAAAACCATTATTTAAAAAGAATTGTTACAAAATATAATCTCCATTCATGTAACCCCATGGAACAAAGGGCGGTTACATGGCCCCTGCCCCACCAGATGAAGGTTGGAGCTGCATGCCAAGGGGAAGTTAGGAGACATGGGAGGGAAAAAAAAAACACAGGAGGAAGCAGATGAAGCAAAGAGACATACGAAGAAGCTCCACTTGCTTCTCAGTTTTGAAATAGCACCAAGGGCTTGGGGGACATGGAAGAAAACACTTGTTGAAACATGTAGAGACTCTTGGATGAGGCTGAGAGAGCCATGGGAAGGCTGACAATGGCAATTGTTACTTAATTTGTGCTTTAACTTTGCTCCTTTCATTCTAAACTTTCCCAGCCCCTCTGCCCATTTCCTACGGTTCCCCACTAGAGCCTTAGACTTGTGGCAAGTTTTCAGGTCTCAGCTGGAACAACTGTTTGGTTGAGCATTTACCCATTAGGGAATAAGTAACTATGGGTTTTTCACTGGGAAACAATTATCCTTTCTTCCCTTCTCTTACTATGTACACTAATCCTGTTAAAGTTCTTTCATATTAAAAGATTCCTTTTTGAGTATAGGAAAGCTACCAACTTTTGTGTGTTGATTTTGTATCCAGCTACCTTACTGAACTGGTTTATTATTTCAAGTAGTTTTTTTGTGGATTTTTTTTTTGGATATCTATATAAAGAATCATGTCATCAGCATACAATGATAGCTTCAGTTCCTCTTTTCCTATTTGTATTCCTTTCATGTCTTTCTCTTGTCTTATTGCCCTAGCTAGAACTTCCAGTGCAATGTTAAGAAGTAGTGGGGAGAGTGGGCATCCTTGCCTGGTTCCAGATCTTAACTGGAATGATTTTAGCTTTTCCCCATTTAGGATGATGTTCACCATAGGGTTCTCTTAGATGACTTTTATTATGTTGAGGTATGTACCTTTAATCCCCAATTTTTCAAGGGCTTTTATCATGAATGGATGCTGGACTTTGTCGAATGCTTTCTCTATGTCTATTGATATGATCATGTGGTTTTTGTTTTACTCTTTGTTGATGTGGTGTATTATGTTAATTGATTCCATGAATTACAATTCAGAAATTCCTTTCTGGACACATCTACAGATGGAAAAAAAATGAAGGAAAAAACAAACAGATGGGACTACATCAAACTAAAAATCTTCTGTACAGCAAAAGAGACAACAGAAAAAACAAAAGAAGCCCAACCAAATGGGAAAATTTTTTTGCCTTCCACAAGAATGATAAGGGTTTAATAATGAAGATCCACAAGGAATTCACACAACTAAACAAAAACAAAACAAGAAGCCCAGTCAAAAAATGGGGAGAAGAATTAAAAAGACACTGCTCCAAATAGGAAATATAATGGCCAACAGGCACATGAAAAAATGCTCAACTCACTAGCAATCAGGGCAATGCAAATCAAAACCACAATGAGATACCACCTTACACCAGTAAGAATGACCCACATCCAAAAAAACGGGCAACAAGTGCTGACAGGGATGTGGAGAGAAAGGAACACTCCTATACTGCTGGTAGGAATGTAAACTGGTTCAACCACTATGGAAAGCTGTGTGGAGGACCCTCAAACTAATAAAAATGGAACTACCATTTGACCCAGCAATTGCTCTCTTGGGCATCTACCCAAAATAGACCTCACTGTGCTCGGATGTTTACTGCAGCACAATTTATAATTGCAGGACATGGAAGCAACATAAATGCCCCAAAACAGATGACTGGATGAAAAAGATGTGGTATATATACACCATGGAATATTACTCATCAATTAAAAATGACAAATTTGATGAGTTTATGGTAACATGGATATACTTAGAAGAAATCATATTAGCAGAAACAAGTCAAAAAGAGAAAGACAGAAACCAAATGGTTTCACTAATATATGGAATGTATGAAAAAAATAAACAAAAGCCATGAGGAAAAGTCAAGTCAAAACAAGCTAACAACCAAACTGAAGTGCACAACTCAGGGCAGGGGGGAGAGGGTGGGAATGGTCAGGGAGGGTACAGGGGTGAATCCCTGGGATTACAAAGATGTGAAATTTATATATAAATAAATTATTTTTTAAAAATATAAAAAAGAAAGGTTCCTTTGTTTTGATGCACTGGATGGCAGAACCCATCTAGAGTGTAAAAGTTTGGGGGCCAAAGGATGCCCTGCAGTCTACATGCCAGCACAAGATTTATTACTCAAAGGCTCTAAAGTTTACACAGCACATCTGAGGACCACATAGAAAGGGTGTGGGTAGGGACAAAGAGATCATGGACCTGGAGGTCTGCCTTTGAAAGTGAAGGTTCACTTTTTATTGACTAAAATGGAAATTAGGGTATAGGAATAAAAAAGTGGGTTCACTCAAATGGCCTGTTTTCGGGGTTCCCCAGGGTTTTCTAAAAGAGGGAACTTCATGGGGCTGGGTGGTCTAATTTCTTATCTGGCCATCCCAACAGTGGCTGTATTATACCACTGGCAATATATGTATTTAAGATGGATGCATTTTAAATGGATGGTCCAACAATCAAAAGCATAATGTCAGACACTTAAACTACAAGCGAAAAACTTAAGTTCAGGTACTTATATGACAATATTCTTTTACAACTCTTTTTGTAGACATGTTTTTATTTCTTTGGATTATATGTTTCTTCCACTTTATAAGAAACTATTAGACTGCTTTTTTATGGTGGCTGCACCATTTTACAGTCTTTTTTTTTTTTTCTTTTTTACAATGATAGCTGAGCTTTGCGAGTGGGGTTCAACTGGACCAACAAGAACCTAGAGCTTGGTGAATGTTGTTGACCAAAGCTTGGTCAAACTGCTTTTCAGGGAGGGGTTAGGACAAAGCAACAAGAAAGAAACAAAAAATTAGTGTTCCAATTTTTCCAGTTTCTCACCAACAACTTGAATTGTCAGACCTTTTCAGTTTAGTCATTCATTTCATCTAGTCATTCATTTTAGTCATTTATGAAGAGACTGTAACCTGATTTTAATTTACATTTCCCTGATATTAACAATATGGAGTTTATTTTCATGAGCATATATATCTCCATATATCTCATGTATATGAGACCTCCATATACCTCAATTTTGTGGTATCTGTTCATATTTTCCCCTCTAAAAAAAGTCCTTATTGTTATTAGGGTTCTAATGTGTAGATCTGATTTTGGTCTATCAGTTCTAATTTATAGCTCTCTATGACTTTCATTCTGCCAGTACCATACTGCTTTGATATATGTAAAGAAATAAGAACTCTTGAAACCAGATAGAAGTCTCCAACTTTGTTTTTGGTTTTTACCAAAATTGTTTTCTCTATTCTAGGTCTTTTGTATTTCTAAATAAATTTTAGAATCAGCTTCTGAAATTCTAGAACAGTCTCAGAGGGATTTTGATTAATATTGAACCAACTCTATAAATTTGGTGAGACTTGTTAACAATATTGAATCTCTCAAATTATAAACATAGTGTTTCTATTTATTTATTTAGAATGAGGCAAGTTTATTTAGAAGCACAGATATGAGTGGAAGGTCATAACAGAAAAAGAGAGGAACATTGTCTAGGAAGGAACAAGGAAGCTCAGTATTTCTATTTACTCAGTGCTTATACTTTTGTGTTTTCAACATGCAGCCCTTAATTCATTTACAGTCATAAAATTATTAAATAGCATGTCATTGTGATTTTAGTTTTATTTTCCTATATTACTAGTAAAAACAACAGCCTTTTCATGTATTAATGACTAATTCTGTATTCATTCACACTTGTGTTCAATTTACCTTCTGTTTTTAGTTCTTCATGTTTTCTGAATGTTTATTCTTTATTATCAGTGATACGTGATGCAAATAATTCCCAGTTGTGACTTGAGCTTTTCATTTTCTCTGGGGGGTACATTGTGACTAGTGAATGTTTTTAATGTTATTATAACAAGTTAATTTTTTTCTGTTACTGTCTGTACCTTTTAAGTCTTACTTATAAAATTCTTATCCTTACATTTTCTTGTACATTTTTTAAGTTTCATGCTTTATAATTAGGTTTTTAACTATCTTGGAATTAACCTATATGCATGTTTCAAGGAGAAGATTCAATTTCCTGCTTTTTAAAAATCTACAAAACCAATTACTCAATTCATTACTGAATTATCTACTACTTTCCCACTGATCTGTGGGCTAACCTTTATTATAAATTAAGTTTTCATATCTGTATAGGCTCTTACCTGATACTAATTGTTTCTTTGTTACTTAACTATACCATCTTTTTTATTATAGCTTTATTGTTATAGTCTCATTATCTGTAAGAACAAACTGTCTAGCCATGTTCATCTTTCAGAGTATTTGGACTCTTCCTTGTCCTTTGTTCCCCCACATAAAATGTTAGCTTGTCAAATTCCATAAAAATCTGACTGGGATTTAATTAGAACAGAATTGATTCTGTACATCAATTTGGAAACAATGCTCTCTTTATAAGGTATACTGTCTTTCTGTCTATGAACCAGGCTTTATTTTCAAACTCATCTTTTGTTCTTCCAATGTCTTATTCTCCCATGCAACCTAATGACAGTTTTCAACATTTTTTGTTGAATGAGTCATTCATCAATAAGTCAGTGTAGATTTACCTAAAATCTTTGGGAAGCCTTTACTATTACATTGTTACAGGTAGTCTTGTTTGCAAATGAAACTTCTCTAAAATTCCCAGGCAAGGGTACAGGACTCAGAGAATTGATGATGAGCACAGAAATTTCTTACGACTTTATGTTGCCTATCTCCACCCAGACTTTGTCCATAACCTGTGTACCCTAACCTGTCTCAGCTGATCTATGCACATCAGTCCCTGTGTTTAATATGAACAATAGAAAGGATGCTTGGGGGGGGACGGGGACGGGACTGCCAAAACTAATTATAACAAAGCAAAGATTTTTCTTTTTAAATTTAAATAATTTTAATCGATTGTGTATATATACATTTTTTGCATCATTGTGAACTCCAAGTCTCTTCCACTACCTTAACACCCATGAATATCTTAATCTTTTGTGCCCATCCTTCCCCCGATTTTCCCCCCCTCTCCCTCTCTTGCTCTATGCTTTAGTTCTATTGACAATTTTAAATTATTCTTGTCTATTTGTTTGATAAATAATATCACATTGTGTACATATGTCACAGTTTTGTTTTGTTTTGTTTTTGAGGCATTTGGGTTGCTTTCATATCTTGGCTATTGTAAATAGTGCTGCAATAAACGTTTATGTACAAGTGTCTTTTTGGATTAGAGTTTTTGTAATCTTTGGGTTGATTCCTACCAGTGGGATTGCTGGATCAAATGGGAGTTCCATTTTCAGTAAATGGAACTGAAGGGTCCTCCACAAAGCTTTCCGTAGTGACTGGACCAGTTTGTATTCCCACCAGCAGTGTATAACTGTTCCTTTCTTTCCACATCCATGCCAGCATTTGTTGTTTGTTTTTTAATATGGGCCATTCTTACTGGTGTGAGATATTTTGTAGTTTTGATCTGCATTGTGGTTTTGATTTGCATTTCCCTGATTATTAGTGATGTTGCACATTTTTTCATATGCTTATTGGCCATTTGTATTTCTTGTTTCAAAAAGTCTTTTGGCTGGGCATAGTGGCGCATGTCTGTAAGCGGCAGCCTAGGAAGCTGCGGCCGGGGCCAGGGATCACGGCTTGAGTCCTGCTGGGGGCTCCTAGCGGAGACCTCGTTCCAGAAAATATATAGCTGGGCGTGGTGGCACGTGCTTGTAATCCCAGGTACCTGGGAAGCTGAGGCTGGGGATTGCTCGAGTCTGTGATACCCCGGGCAACGTGAACCTGCGGTTCCACGGGCAAAAACAGCGAGACCTAGTCTCAGAAACAAAACAAAAAACAAACAAACAAAAAAGAAGTGTCTTTTTAGCTCTTCATGCCATTTTTTGACTGGGCTTTTAAAGCAAAGATTTTTCATTCTGTTTAATCGTCAAGGAAACTTTTCAGATTCATCTTTATTTCTATTGCTTTATTTCTATTCAAATAAAGTGTTTATTTCTATTCATCTTTATTTCTATTCAAATAAAGTGTTTATCTAAGTGCCATAACAAATTGAGCTTTATAGGTTTAAATATAATGCAGCTTTAAAGGATTCACGAACCTATGCTAAACATTTTACAATACAATTTTAACTCATCAGCACTTATCCTACTAGACACTGACCTATGACATAATAATACGAACAGTGCAACAAAAGCATTTAAAACAAATAAGGGTACATATCAGAAAAATAAGCTCTTAAGTTTAAGACCACTAAGGAGAAGTTTCTTCCTTAGTAAAATTGTCAGTGACTCAGGGGGAAAAAATACCATGGTATAAAGAGAGGAACAGAAATATATACACTTTGAAGCATTTTTAGCTTTTAATTTTGGAAATGAGAACTATACTAATTAGAAGTTGCTTGGTATTCTCAATGAGAAAAGTTTATTTTCATCTTACTATTTTTCCACTAAGAATATGGGACTTAAGTGCTGTTTTCCACAGCACTATCTGTAAAAACATCCATGGAGGGCTTTCAGTCCTTTCGTGTCTCCCCTCACGACACGCCTTGTGGAGAGGAAATGCAGAGCCCGCGGAGGGCCCAGGCTGTTGCTCTTTCTCCTGATTCTCGTGACTCAGACAAATTCTAGGACTTCAAATACCTCACTATACTAGGCTTTCCTAATCTCTCCTACTTGATCTCAGAAGATTTTGCTCAGAAACAGGAAATCATTAGGAAAATGCTGACTTTGAGGGAAAAAAGGGATTAGAAAAGGATGTTTACTCAAGAGTGGAGGAAATCAGGCTCAGTGATAAATTGACAAAGGGAAGCGGTGCCTCGAATTGCCTTGGTCGCTGACTACACGATAAAAACCGCCTGCCCCTTTCTGAGGAAAGCTTATTTGATGTGAAACTTTACTTGGATAGACTGAAAAATAAGTCAGAAATCTCATCTTAATCAAGAAACCAGGTTCTCATTAGGCAGGATCTACTCCTGGGAGCTATTGGCCAATAATAGCCTCATCTCTGTAAGTCTTTGTAAGACTCACACATACATAAATTCCAAAGACCTCACTCACTCCAACTCAGAGCATTGTATTTGAACATGCAGGTAGCTCCTTATTAAAGTAACTCAGAATGCTTTATGGAAATTTAAGATGACAAAACACATGCATTAGAAGGCACCACTTCTCAATACAGAAGCAGTATCCATGAGGTCCTTTAATAGATACTTCCTAGGAGGAAGTGACCTTCTTGTCACTTCAAGTGTCCATATGTTAGGGAGGTCAGAGAGGATTTTCCTGAATGAACAGATAAACACAGCACTTTCTCAAGAGCATAGCCTGAGTGTGACAGAAGAGACATGTATGCCAAACCCCACTTGCTTATTCTCTATGAATAAAGGCTAAGAAACCTCCACCTGATAGATGCTCATACTACTTCTAAGTGAATTAAACAGCAAAATTTTTCCATAATTATATCATAAGTTTATAATTCTAATGTAGAATTTTATCTAGAATTGATTCTTTCCTCTTCAATTCAGTTGCTGTTGTTTTTGTCCTTACTTGTTGGATTCCATAACGAATCACCTCTAGTCTGGTCATTCAATATACCAATAACACCAATAATATCATCAAGTGACCTTAAGGCCACTCTGATTATATTATGCTCTTGCTTAAATTTCTTTTTAGTTTTTTTGTGGATAGTTTTTTTCTTTAAAATTATATTCAAATTCTTTTTTTTTCTTTATAATTTATTTATATATAAATTTCACATCATAGTAATCCCAGGGATTTACCCCCCCCCCCACCCTCCCCTCCAATCCCCCACTTTCCCTCCTACACAAAGTTGTGTGCTTCAGTTTGGTGCTTAGCTTGTTTTGTATTTTCCTCCTGGCTTTTGTTTAGTTTTTCACTATGTCCCATATATTAGTGAAACCGTTTGGTTTCTGTCCTTTTCTTTTTGACTTGTTTCTGCTGGTATGATTTCTTCTAAGTACATCCATGTTGTCATAAACTTAAAATATTTTTGTTGGTTCCCTATCACCAAAGATGATGTCCAAGTACTTCCTATCATATTGGTCTCTTTTTTTCTGCTCTTGCCATATCCACCCTTAACACTGATCTTTTCTTGTTTTTATTATTTTAATTTTATTATTCCAGTCATGTTGAATTTCATATTTTGTCATATCGTAAATTTGATATATCAATCTATGATACTAGATCATAAATTATGCTTTTTTTGCTTGTCTGTCAATTTGTTTTTAAGTTTGTAGCTGCTCTTTCCTCTTTGTGAAATGTCCTCCCTTACTCCTTTTCAGTCCATCAAATTCCTTCTCACTCTTTAGGACTGAGTTCAAATGTTATCACTAATGTACAGACTTCCTGATCTCTCTGGCAGTCTACAGCATCTCCTTTTCTTAGTTCCTATTTCATTTTTGAAAAATTATTATGGAAAACATTACCAGTTAAAGGAACTTTATAAATTTATACATGTCTATCTTACTTCTAGATAAGTGTTATCAAATCATATACTATCCACTATTTTATATTTTAAGGTCATTTAGCTATTTTATATACTTTCTAACCTTGGGGAAAATGCAAGATTTTTCAATTGTATCTAAAAGGAATATGAAAGTCGTACTAATCATTTCAGAACACAATTAAATGGACATATTTAATTCAATTATATAAATCGGGAATCAGAAATGTTACAGTGTTTATATCCCAAGTAAAAAAGTATTTTAAAGATCACTTTCTAACAGGATAAAGGAGAAACTTGAAACTGATGGCTTGAATAAAAAAAGTTTTATGTCAGATATTTTCTTTACCAATTCAATATTTATTTCCAGGAATGAATCCAGGAACTTGCTGTATGTACTTTGTCTTAAGGAAACACAGAGTATTAAATTTACCAGAGACTCATGGTGGAGACAGGAAGTTGAGTTCTAAAGGATAAGAAACGTTAGCAGTTGTAATAACGACTCAAAAATGTCACAACACAATAAATCTTAACAAAACATTTATTTCTTCTCATGTCATAGTCTAATGTGAGTTGGGCAGCTTTATAGGGAGGCTCTTCTCTAAAGGATGGTTCAGGAATAGAGAACCCTTGACCCGTGTCTGCCACCATCCATCATCAACCTTCATCTCCCTCTCAGCATGGAGAGGATATGGTATGTGGAAAGATACACCAGACACAGAATCACTTCATCCTGGAAGTGGCAAGAAGTATCCCTGACTTTCCCTTGGCCAGACCTCATCATGGTTCCAATTCTTCTGTGGGAGGCTGGGAAGCTTAGAGCAGGGAGTACATGTCCATGAGTCAGTAAGCCTCTGTCACAGGGTTAAGACACTAAGAAAATCTGTTGGAATTACTTTTTTTATTATTATTATTTTTTATTTTTTTTAAATAATTTATTTATATATATATATATTTCACATCATTTCAGTCCCTGGAGTTACTCTTGATAATACCTTTTTTAAAGAATTTTGAGTCCACAAAATGTAGTTGGCTTGTATCAGTGACGATATTAAAGATATTCACCTTCATACAATGACTAATTCTTTGCCTGGTAAGAAATGCATGTCCAAGATGGATGACTGAAGAACAGCAAAGGAAACAACAGATTCCCATCTCAGCTCTGATGTTCGCTGTGCATGTAGCAGCAATGACTCTGCAAGGCTGAGAGGGGTCAGTCAGCTTCCTTGAACCTGTGGTATAGCATTCACCAGGTCTGATGAGTAGGATTGCTGGGAATTGTGGGCAAACTGGACTTGGAAAGAAGGCATGTGTGCAGGCAGCTCTCTCTTCCTCCTGATGATGGTGTGACTCTCATCTGCCCACACTGGCAAGTGGCTCTAGCCCAGCAGTCTCCTCAAGCTTGGGCAGATGGCTACCCTCCACACTGTTGACTACAGGTTTGCCCTTAGGCCTCAGCAGACAGCAACACTCCATTCAGCTAGTTTCTGGGCACTACCATGTTCCACAAGGTTAGTTCTTGCTTCATCTGATGAATAGGCCACTAACCTGCCACAGCACACTCCTATTTGGACTGTATTATCTGTACCAGAGTTACTTTCTGGGGTAGAATGGAATGCATCCAGTCATGTGCTAGCCTGATATTCCCCCCCCCCTCTCTGTGTGTGTGTGTGTGTGTGTGTGTCTCACTCTCTCTCTGTGTGTCTCGCTCTCTCTGTGCTCTCACTTTTCTCACACTTCTGTGTCTGATTTTATATTGTTTCTGACAGCCATGAGCATACAGCTGAGGACCCACCAACCAGATTATCTTTTCTCCCCTGGACTTTCCCCATTTCATGAGAATTATAATTCACCAAACATCGTTTAAGACTCTCCCTTAATAAAATGTGCTCTTTTCTTTTTTTTTTTTTTTTACTGTGCCCGTACTATAGTAGGAAAAGATGGAGAATAATAGAGTGTATTCATTTGCTGTATCTTGGAGATCATGGCACATTTTTATCTAATATTTGATATGGGTCCCATTTGTAAGTGTTTTAAATCTCTATTACACCTGACTTCCACTCAATGCTCCTTCTCTTTATTAGAGAAGACAGACGTATACTAGTGCCTGTCCGTTTCATGATTTCCAGTTTGTAAAGAAAACACTCCCTCATTGAAAGCAGTCTAGACAGCCAACATTTGCAACATTCTATCACTCCTCACAGAATCATCCATAGGAAACTGTTCTCTGAGAGAAAGCTCCAGGGTGGGGAAGCAACTCAATAGAACCGTTTCTTCACTTGAATACTGAGCCTATGCTTCCTTTTGTATGGCTATGATTTTGTCATAAATGAAGAAGACAGTGAGGTCCTTGTCTTTAGGAGTCAGACTTAATGTATCCATGTTTAGCAAAATAAATTTGTCTACCAAGTAAGCAAGACTATGATCCAGATAATATCTTTCTGCCAATAAGTCGAAAGGAATGTGTGAATCTGAGAAAGAGCTGCTAGTTCAACTTTTAACTGAACACTGACTTTCCTTTTGCCAGAGCTCAGTCAGTCAACAACTGTGTGTTCAGCAGTAGAATATTAAGGAAGTTTTCTACAAGCTCAAATTATAGAAAACAGGTCGCTTTTATAAGTCTAGATTTTATAACATTTACACTGTTAATAACATCATTCAAACACATCCAAGAGTCTGTGCAGCATTCTCCTCATCTCTATTTTTCGCTTGTAATTAATACTGAACCAACCAGCCAAAAGCAGAGATTTCCAAGTTTTGGGGGGTTTGACACCATTCTTCAAAATAATCAAGCATTTTGTTCCATATGTCAACATGCTTCATTTCTAGATATAAATATTGCCTAAATAAATCCCTGTGATACCCTGTGATTCAATCTATGCTTGTGCATTGCCCAAATTCACATGTTGAAACCTTAATCCCCAATGTGATAGTACTTGAAGGTTAGGCTTTGGGGAGGTTTTTTGGTCCTGAAGATAGATTTCTCATGAGTAGGATGCATGCATCTGGTTATTACAACTCAGACTGACTGAAGAAATTTTATGTGCTAGAACTCTATGAAACTATAGAAGCATCATATCTACAAGCTATAGTTCATGATAAGGAAAACATTCAAGTTATTTGAAAAAGCAGGGCAATTACTCAGCTGTTCAGTATGATCTTAATTTTTTTTAATATATTGAGTGACTTAAGTTTCCTAGTCCTTCTATACCTCTTGAGGTCTGTTTCTTCTAGGAAAAATACTCTAAAAGTCAACTTTCTGTGTCAGATCACTCAAGGTGGACCTCTTGCAAATGGAATAGCTCTGCAGCTTCACTCAACTTTGTCACCGGTCCCCTCTTTCCTGTCAAAAACACTCCAGACCCCAAGTTCCATCACTCTCACTGCTTCCTTTCCATGAATTCTAGGGGTTGAACAAGGCAAGTCTCCCCTAATTTAACTGTCCTGTCCATTTCTTGTTTATACCACCACCACAAAGACTACACAAAAGGCTCTGAAAATTTAAAGATGCTATAGCATTGCAGGAAGAGCCAGGTTGAAGAAATGATCTAAGTATGACTTTTGCCAATTCTACAAGACATCGCCCCAAAAGCTAATCTTGGCATAGGGATCCTCTTGTAGGAATAATCTATTCTTAACCTCACTCTTCTGTCCTAAGATCTTCCTTCATCCAAATAGCTCTCACTCTGCTGCAAAAATGTTACACTTTGGAAAGTGTGAGTCCTTATACATAGATTTGGTTCATCTAAAGGTCACATTTAACAGAGATTGTGCATGAAAACAAAGCATTGAATATTCTCAAAATGTGAAACAGTGTGAAAGGCAAAGATGTAATTAATATATTGGCTTAGGGGTTTTACACATAGTCAGTAGAGTCCTGAGTCTAGATTGACATAAGCTCTATCCCTATAATTTTTCATTACCTGACCAAAAATTCCTATTTTTGTTTGTAGTGGTTGGAGTTGAGTTTCTGTTACTGGTAACTGATAATCTTGTATTATAACTGAATAGTTTAAAGAGGTAAAACAAATACTATTAAATTTAATAATATTTTAAAGTCTTTTTATGGTTCTCTATTTCGATTTTTTTCTAAGAATATTCACAATCATATGCCACAATTCTGAATCTTTTACTTAATTATGCATTTCTTGTGTAATTAAAATTATTTTAAAATATCATTGTGGCTATAAACTACCTCATCCTACAGTCAAGCCATAATTGTAGCCATCCCTCCATCATTTGAATGTTTCACTTGTTTCCAATTTTTTCTCCATTATGAATGATCCATAATAAATCTTTGTGCCATGGATTTTTGAAAATGCATTTTAGGTTATTTCCTTCATGTATAGTCTCAGGAATTTCATTATTGGGCAAAATATATGAATATTTTAAATGTTCATGCATATGATAGAATGTGACAAATTTATTTCCAAAGATTTGTTAGATTAAAACTAAATAATCAATATTCAGCTCAGTAGAGTTACATTGAGATGCTAAGTTCATGTCCTCACATTCACATTAAATGTTAACACTTAAAGCAATCTTTTATTACTTATGTAGTTAAAAATTACATGACATTACTTTTCTATCTCGATTTGCATTCATTATAGAGAAACTGTATTTGCATAATTTTATAACGCATTCATTGTATTTTTACAGCTTGTCTCTTCATGTCTTTGTCCATCTGTTTATTGGAGATATTTCTTAAACTAATTTGATTCTTCATATAATGAGGATATTAATCAGTCACATTTATTAGAAATAAAATCAGCTTTGGTGATTGCTCTGTAATTTGCCCTTTGTCTTTTTAAATTTAAAGTACTGCATTTTATTCAGAGTTCCAGTACAACCTTTTGAGAAAACTGTTGTCTCCAGCTTCTCATAGGGAAATGGAGACCCTTACCTATACACAAGTGAGAGGCAGTATATTGCATCTCAATATACTTCCCCATATCCTACCTCTCACCCCATTTTCCAGAAAGGCACAATATATCTAGGAGCATAAGCACCAGGACAGAATTTTAAAATTCAGGTGTCACAGTTAGTAAAGCTTAGCATTTCAAAGAGTATAAAATTTTCTTTTTCTTTTCTTTCTTCCTCTTTCTTTCTTTCTTTCTTTCTTTCTTTCTTTCTTTCTTTCTTTCTTTCTTTTGTGCTGCCTTGAAGACCTGGATGCTTAATATGATCTTAATTAGTTCATATTTGAAGTGATATTAAATCAGCAGGTGAGGCAGATACAGTCACAGCAACATATTTTCCATAGATATCCACAGTTGTTTTGTTCTTTGCAGTTACCAAAAGCATAAATTTAAATTTTGTGTTGTTGCCTTTGTTTTAAGTATCAAAAGGTTCAGTACCATTAAAAAAATAAAATTAAAAAAAATGAAAAGCACTAAAATTTAAAGGGTTTTTTTTTTAACTTTAACATTTTCTGTATAACATCTATTTCTCTTTTCCTTTATTATTTTTCTTCTCATTTTAAACATAGAAGCTCTACTGTGCCACTTAGGGACTTAGTAGCCACTTTTATAAACTTTTAGAATGTTATTTAATAGTTTTGTTTTCTAGTTTTAATTAATTGAAATATTTGATCAATTTGCAACATTTCCAAGCATTTATGAGGAAGTATCAAAAATACTCCTTTGTTCTAGAAACTGAAATACACATGTTTCTTTAATCATCACACATTAAGCTTTCACATATCTTTAGGTCTAATTCTGGGCAATCTTATCTTCTACTAATCTGTGTTTATTCCTATACAAGGAATACTTCCCTAAGGAATAGTCACAAATTCCCAAGTATAGCTCTTGAGAACAAACGATTCTAAGAGAGCATGGCACCTTTCAGCTTCCATCCTACCACAACTGCACTGAGGACAGGAGATTAGACAAATTTCTGAGAAACACTCCAAGGAAATACCCATGAGAGGACATGTTCCAGTTTCAAGATCTTACTAGGAACAAAACTACCAGGAAACTTCCAGGAATAAGAGATATCTCACCCTAAGAGCAGGATGCACCCCACACAGGTGGATTATCACCATCTAGATAATCAACATCATTTCAGAAAAGAATAAAATCCAGGTTTTTTAACAAAAGCAGCACATAGACTAAACTGAGGGTTTTTCTGCTCTTAGTCTTAGAAAAGTAGATAGAAAACAAAATTTTAGCTCTACCTTGTAGCTTTGAGGTGGGACATGCAAGGAGCCGAGTAGGGGTTATGGAGCTTTCACCCCCATTGTTCCAGAGAGAACTGATTCCTGGTGATGATCTGCCCACATGCAAAACAAAATTAGTCAGTGTTTTGAGGAAAAGAAGAGAGAAGCAAGCATCATATGTCAAAGAGGAGCCAACACAGTCATCTGGCAGGAAAAAGATACAAACCAAGCAGAAATACTTCCTGTGAGTGTCTATGGTATGGAAGGCTGATAAGAACCCGAATAAAACAAAACAAGAGGGAGCCAGAGATTAGAAGAGAAAGCAACAGAATTCCCAGAACATAAATGGAGAACAATAAAAGCAATCATCCTTATTTTGAACCCAATTTTGATGGGGATATACTTGATGTTTCATTCTTGACCATAATGTTGGATATCGTTTAAAATTAATTATTCTTTATTATTTAAGGAAAGAGCATTCTCTAAGTTCATAAAATGTTTTTAATAGCAAATGACTGAACATTGACTCAACCTGTTTCAGCTGGCAAAAACATGCTACTTTATAAGATCTTATTTTTCCTTGCATCACACTAACAAGTGCAGTCCTCAGAAATTGTCTACATGATTGAATGAGACATTTCATCATATTTCCTGTTAATAACCAGACTTTCTGTCATACAGAAATTCCGTGACTGTGACTCATTTTAAAAAGGCAAGTTTTTCTACTAATAATATTTACAAGACCACTGGCTTTAAGGCTATACTTTGTATAAATATCTTTCACACACACGTCTTGAAATTAGAAAGAAGAAAAAGTCGGTGGGATTGGGGTTCATTCTTTTAAGCATTAGTTTTAGAGTCAGGCAACTCTGAACATGAGTCCTTGTCCTGCAATTTACTAGTTGTGTGGCTTCAAACCAGTATCAGTTTCTCTGAATATCATTTTTCCTTTCTGGTAATTGGGTTTATGAATTTTATTTACAAGGAAGTCAAATACTGCATTTTAAGCAACTACTTTAAATGATCACTTATATTGTTATTTCTATTATTAAAAAATTATTATGTGCTTGGTGCAGATTACTCAATAAGCACTTAATGACTGAATAATCCCTAGAAAGAATCCAAAGATGAAATAGGAAATCTCTACCAAAATAGAGTTCCAATATAGGAAGTATAGGAGATTGATTGCCAATAAAATAAATATAAATAAAACTAGGGTTCTAGGTTTGATCTTCTGAGGTCCAATGATTTAATTCTATTACTCCATTTCTAAGCATTTTTCCTAACTAGACTGCAAGTCTGGTGCCTGAGCAGTCACAGACTAATTCCTAACCTTATGTTTTCTTTGGATGCAAATAGCAGAGATCAACTGAAAGTGACTTAAGTTCAGGGGCAATGAGGAGTTATTAGGGGTGGAGGTTTGGGGGTGTGGGTTGAGAAAGGAAGAGGATGGTACCCAAGAAATGCAGAGTGCATATCTCATGAGATCCAAAGATAAATACACATCTGAATTTTAAAAAGAACTGGGACCACAAAATGGAAAGCCTCCAAATTTATTTTCCTTGACTTCCACCAACTTCAAAGTGAATCATATGACTCCTTGGGGCTCCTGCTGCCCCTAGATCTCTTCTTTTTCCCACCCATCAAAACTGAAAACTTGGGACAAAATGCAAAACAATAGCAACAAAACATTTAAAGAGTCTGAAAAGAAGCAGTAGCAGAAAGTTGAAGACTAAAGCCAAAATTTGAAAACCCACAGTCTGGATGTTTTATGGAGTTTTCCGTTTTGTCTCATGAATTTGAACTGCTGGCAGGCAAGTTGTAGAATTGTGTTTTGGACACTGTCAAAAAAAATTCCAGGAGAAATCAGCTTTTTGCTAACCAGGAAACTTAGAAATAGCAACCCCTGCAAGAAAAAATGTAGAAGACACATGAAATTTTTACAGACTTTCTTTTCTCACCCAGTTCTGCCCTGAGACCAGCCCCAGCCACTGCACTGCACTGCCATGGCGGCAATGTGGACATCTCAAATTCCTGTAGAAAATCCATCTATGTGAAAGGGACCATGCTATTCAAGGAATGTAGCCTAATCCTTGTTGCTTTTTCCCCCTTTCTTTTCTTTTGCTATTTTATCCCCAAAGGCAGCCAAATCACACAGAACAGCACAATGGTGCAGGAAACTAAAACTCAGAGAGAACCATAGTTTCCTGGCCATAAGAACCAGGAAAGGAAGATCATGAGAGCTGGAGAATATAGGGAAATGCCAGAAAGGAAAGAGCTAGAAAAGACTTCTTCTAATTTTGTACAAGATCCTACATCAACTCCAGGCATTAGCCCACTTTGTACTTATGCTACAGAAGCATAGCTGTTCTCAGGAACTAAATTATTCAAGTTCCAGACTAAACTTTGTATGGTGTGTAAGACAGATAAACATAAATAGCATAATAAAATGTTTAACAGCTGAATTGACTTTTGAATCACCAGCATGAAAAAGTGAGATACAACTTGTAATCTGAACTTAAATCAAGTTATTGTTTGCTAACAAAAACAAACAAACTAAAATCATTTTCTAGAGGGTTTTAGCTGAATCTGGAACTTCATTATATAATAATCAAAATATCGCAGACACAGTCCAAATTACTAGCTGTACACAAAATCAGGAAGATATGACCAACAATCAGGAGAAAAGATAATCCAAGAGATGCCAACTCCGACTAAAAGTACTGGGCACAAGCTGGCTTGGTAGTGCAATGGATAGCACATTGGGCTTCTGGGTATGAGATTACCATGCATAGATTTTAAAATCTACTAGAACCATGAGGTAAAGGCAAACATTCTGAAAATAAATGGGAGATAAAAACTCTCAGCAGAAAATTATTGTACTAAACACATGAAAGAATTTGAATTGGATAAATATCTGAATTTTACAACTCACCAGATGAGTTCAATAACCAAATGGAGACAGTAGAGGAAAGAGAATTTGATAATAGGTCAGTAGAAATTATTCTCAGGACAGCAAGAAAAAATTGGAAGAAAAATAACATAATGTCAGGAAACTGTCATTGGAGTCTCAGGGAAAAAAAGGAAATTGATTCATAAAATATGTTTGAAGAGTTTATGACAGAAAACTTTCAAAATTTAGTGAAAGGTATATTTATATAGATTCAAGAAGTCAATGAATCCTGAACAGGTTAAACTTAAAGAAAGACACATCACAGTCAGGTGTAACAAAATAAAACTGGTAAAAATCAAAGCTAAAGAAAACATTTGGAAAGCAGTGAGAAGAAAATGTAATAAGTTACATGTAAAGAAAACTATGACTATAAGCATCTCAGCAGAGGTCATTGAGTACAGAAGAAAGTAAGACAGAATATATACATACACTTTTCTATAATGTACATACATACATACTTCTATAAGGAAATAACCATCAATCAGAACTTTATGTGCAGCAAAAATATTGTTCAGCAAAGCAGACAAAGTAAAATCATTCTCAGATGTAGGGAATCTAGGAGAATTCATCACCAGCAGACATGCTCCAAAAGAAATGATTAAGTTCTCCATGATAAGGGGAAATTATATAGCAAAGAAATAATAAAGAACAAGAGAAATGATAAATATCTAGATTAAAAAGTGTTTTTCTCCTTTCAATGTCTTTAAAATATGTGATTGCTTAAAGTAAAAATTAGAGCATTGTCTTTGGTGGATAGATTTCTAAAACGATGTATAAAAATCTCAGATTTCCTTCAAAGCCAAAAATTACCGAACTTTTACTATTGGAGATGATGATCTTTTATCCTTGCTAGAAGAACAAATGTAAAATGACTTGTGTTAATGTTAAAGATTTAAAAAAACCCCACAAACTGTAAGACATTTGTCCAAAAGTAGGCATTTGAACACCAAAGTCTGAATGCTGATAAAAATAATTCACATGCAGAATTGCCACTGGCTCTAAATTTGGTGATAGTCAATGTGGTGCACTTAGGCAAATGTGCCCTCATCCTTCAATGAAAGATGGAGAAGAAATGGAATCCTGAAGTGTCATGCTAGCCACAATTCAGAATAAAACAAATCCTTAATTGGCATGAACATATTGTTTAATTGTTCTTGAAGTATTAGTAAATGAGTTATTCCAGAGGTCTGAAAAGTATGTGGGGAATTTATTTTGATAATGTTGTTATTAATAAGAATGAGTTGTAAGGACGACACACCTAAGAGATTTTGCCCATCAGTGTTCTGAACCAACTGAAAAGGTTGTAGTTGAGAAAAGCATAGTGATTTGTAATCTTGCCAACTTGGTTTTGATTATTTTTTAGCACTGTGAACTTTGTTTAGAATATTAAAATCTCCAAACTGGGTTTCTTTTTGGTGACTATGACATGAATTGAAGGATAAAAAAATGGCTCTTAGAAATAGGCATTGTGTGTTTATAAATGCTTGGTAATATTCATGCTAAAGCATTTATTTCTTGAAATGGTTCTTCAACAACACACTGAAGGATTAAGTTGAAATGCAAGAAACTTCTTTTATAGTGGATATATCCCATCAGTGTGTGTTTCAACCCACATAGTACGTGGATAAGGGGGATTTTAAGTTCATCTTTGAATGGTTAACTTTGAGTTTGAATCCAGCTAATAGAAAACTTCATCTGTTCTCTTGAAATTTGATGTGTTTGCAATGGCATATTTAAATTTTGCTCAAAAGAGCAAATTGACAAAAAAAAAGTTTAAAACACAAACTCATTTACAAACACATAAAACCCTAAGAATAAATTTAGTGGAAGTAAAAGATTATATGTACGTAAGAGATGTTTTTGAAAGAAATAGAAGACACAGAGAAATTGAAAGGTATTCCAGGTTCTAAGTTAAGAAGAATCAAAATTACTCAAGTATTCATATTATTTAAAGCAATACACAAACTTAATGCAATTGCCATAAATATCCCAATGACATTCTTCACAAAAACCCAAAAAAATTGTACAAAATATCAAAATATCCTGAAGACTCAAAGAAATTCTGGCCAAAAAGGGAAGATAAATGGAAGTATCATACTCTGAGATTTCAAACTATAACTGCAAAGCTAAAGTGATCAAAATAGCATGGTATTGGAGTAAAAAAAGATATAAAAATCAATAGAATAGTATTGAGAGTGCCGTAATAAATTCATACATAAATGAAGGACTAATTTATGACAAAGGAACCAAGATAAAGGAAAATCTCTTCAATAAATGGTGTTGGAAAACTGGACAGCCATATGCAAAGGATGTAACTACAGTAGTCTTATACACACTGCATGAAAAATAATTCAAATTTGATTAAAAACTTCAATGTGACATTCAAAATCATAAAATACATACAAGAAAATACAGGCAGTAAACTCTGACATCAATTTTACTGATACCTTACTGGAACTTCAACAAGTTTAAAAAGTACACCACCATGAAAGAAACCATCAAGATGAAAAGGCAACCTCCTGAATGTGAGAACATATTCTCAAATTATCTATCTGTAAGGAGTTAATATAAAAAAATTCTAAAACTGAACAACAAAAATAGCAAACACCTGCTCGCTCTAAATGTGAGCAGAAAATCTCAATAGACACTTCTCTAATGGTCAACATGCACAAATAAAGAGAATCATCATCACTTTTTAGTAGGAAAATGCAAATCAAAACCACAGTGAAGAATCACCTCATCCATGAGAAGGACTGCTGTAAAAAAGACAAGAAAAGATAAATATTACATAGAGAAAAGGTACCTTTTAGTGGAGATGTAAATTGGTGTAGTCACTACTGACAACTATATGGTGATTTTTTTTTTTTTTTTTTGGACACTACGTCTCGCTATTTTGCCCAGGGAACCGCAGGCTCACGTTGCCCGGGGTACCACAAACTCAAGCAATCCCCAGCCTCAGCTTCCCAAGTAGCTGGGATTACAGGTGCGTGCCACCACACCCAGCTATTTTTTGAGAATAAGTCTCGCTATGTTGCCCCAGGCAGGTCTCGAACCCCTGGGAGGGTCTCAAACCCATGGACTCAACCGATTCCTAGTCTCAGCCTCTATTCGTAGGCTGCGATTAAAGGCACACACCACCGTACCTGGCTATTTTTTTTTAATTAGTAGAAATACAATATAATCTAGGTATTCTACTTCTGGGTGTTAATTCAGAAAATACGGAACACTAATTACAAAAGATACACACCTATGTTCATTACAGCGTTATTTTCAGTAGCCAACATTTGGAAACAACCTAAATGTCTAACAATAGATAAGAGGATAAAGAAGATAGAATGTGTGTACAAAAATGGAACATTACTCAGTTTTTTTTAAAAGACAAAGTCTTGCCATTTGCAACAACATGGATGGACCTTGAGGGTATGGCGCTAAGTGAAATCTGTCAGTCAGATAAAGATAACTACTGTATGATTTCACTCGTGCATATAAGGTAAAGAAACAGAACAAACAAATGAACAAAAGTAAACAATAAATATCAAAATGGTGGTTACTGAAAGGGAAGGGAGAAGGGGGCTAAGTAAAAGGGTTTTCGTCTTATGGTGGAGAACGGAAACTAGAGCTTTGGTAGTGATCATAATGTAGGCTACAAAGCAGCTGAATTCTAATGCTGTGCTTATGAAGCCTGCATAGAGCTATAAACTACCATTAGTTCAATTTTTAAAAAAGGAAGGAAGGAAGGAAGGAAGGAAGGAAGGAAGGAAGGAAGGAAGGAAGGAAGGAAGGAAGGAAGGAAGGAAGGAAGGAAGGAAGGAAGAGAAACAAAGAAATAAAAAGAAAAATTTTAAAACAGATTTTCAAATTAGAAAAAACAAGATCCAACTACATTCAGTCTATGAAAAATCCATATTTAAATATAATGATGTTTCCCCTAGGAGGAGATTGACCCTCTCCTACTCCACAATGAAATGACCCTACTGCTCCAGAGAGCTTTGGAGTGTATGTGAGGATTCCTCACTAGCTAGAGATATGGCATTGTGTGTATTGCCAAATATTAGACATTTGTTGAAATTTAAGAAAAAGATCAATAGTAATTTTCCAGTAATACCTCTTTGAGAAACCCAAGAAGACTCAAACATAACATTAATATCGCTTGCTGTGGACAAGTGTTTTCAAATTCATCATCCCTTTTCTCACTTCTGGTAACAGTGTCTAAATTTTCTTTTAGAGAAAATATGCCTTCCCCAGCTTGAGCCACAGTCAACTTAGGTGAATAGTTATAGCCCAGGCTCCAGACTCCAGTGACTCATCAGAGAGGGGCATCCAGCCTGTGCCAATGACTTACTTGCTGGGGGTTTCTTGGAGAGTGAGCATCCTCTCCTTGAGAAACCCAGGAAAAGTGGATCCTTTTGACCAAATGATGGGTATAAGGGTACAGGTTTTCTTGATATCATGAGATGGAGCCTAGAACTATATAGTCTGTGGAACCAGAGGGCGAAATCTACACTGTGAAGGCAGAATAGAAGGACAGACAGACAGAAGGTGGTTTTTTTAAAATGTCATTTAAACCTCTGATCGAGAATTACTTAAAAACAGAACAGTTTCAGTGTTTTGTATTTTGCAAGGAAATATGTATTTTTTTACTTAAGTTAGAGTTGATTTTTTTTTTTAATCACAGCATATAGTCCTGACTAGGATGAGTTTGAATGCTTCATCCTGCTTTTAACCCCAAAGTCTTTCTCCAAAAAAAAAAAAAAACCCAAAAAAAAAAAAAACAAAAAGCCATGTGATACCAGTGCTTCTACTATGTGAAACAGTGTTTAACTTGCAGAAAATAGTATGTGAATATTTTAAAAGACAAACTTTTGTCTGTAGAAATAATAACTTACCAAATAGCAATACACAAATAAAACCCTTCAGGATTTTAAGTTGTAAACAAAAAATAAGTTTTCCACTCCTATATTTATATAGAACTATTAACCCTGCTTTTCATGAAATCTTTAATGAACACAACTTAAGTTATTGTTTCAAGATGTTTGCTACCATCTACCTCCTATAATCTTTTGCAGGGTTGGGAACAGCTGATACAATTAAAACTTGTATACAATTAAAAATTGTATATTTAGAGTCTACAATTTGATGTTTTGATATAGATAGTATTGTGAAATAATCGTTAAAATCAAGATAATAATGTCTATCAACTATTCTCTCTCTCTCTCTCTCTCTCTCTCTCTCTCTCTCTCTCCTCTTTCTGAAAGTAAAGATCTTCCTAAATTCTGTTAATGCTCAGGAAAGAATAACTTCCAGATTCCTTTGTGGGTTCTGCATTGCAGGCTCAATCTATGTCCTTGAGGGAAAATTCTTCATATGTTCTGGAAAGCAGTGGTCGTTGACCTCTGTGGAAAGGATTCAAGCTGTCCAGTGGAAGAAGGATTGAATACTGAAAGTCAGGGTGGTCCTAAAAGTAACATGTTTGTAAATAAGGGCTAGTGATAGAGAGAGACTAAAGTATAGTTCATCTAGATAGACATGAGACCAAGAGGAAGATTAAATGTCTCCCTGAGGCATTCAGTGAGAACTTGCCAATGGGCTTAGAGGGAAAAGAGGTACTGTCCCTCCTGGGCAGCTGCCCCAGGCCTGGCAAGAAGATATCTCCCACACCTAGGACTCCATCCAGGGTAATATGTAGAGGAATGAGAAAAGTTTGAGATATCTCAACAGAGAGGCTTCCTGGCCAGGTGGCCAGGAAGAACAGGGAAGAGTTTGGCACAAGAGCTGGGTTTCTGGGACAGAGGGAACACCATGAAGAAAGGCGCTGAGAAGATGGGTACAGACTTGTGCGGAGGTCATTGAGTGTTAATCATAGAACCAACCCCTTCGAAAGAGTTTTATGGAGGAAAGGTTTACAACTCATGGTAAAGATCAGATCAGAAACCCTCAGACAATCTGAAAGAACACCTTCTACCAACACCCTAAAGAGGTCACTTACTCCTAAAAGATGGCAGAATCTGATGGGAAAGAGCCATAGCCTTCAGTTGGATTTTTTTTACTGCCACCTAATACTTGTATGACTTCACACATTCACTGAAATCTCAGCCTCATAGCTCCAAGTATAAAATGGAAAGATTATCTTTCCTGTGTACCTCACAGAATTAGAATGGACATGAGGAATAACAGTGGGCACTGAATATCTTTGCCAAATACTTTATTGTAATTATCTTGCCATGTATGTGAAACACTCCAGTAAATGTTATGATTCTTTTATTACCATTACATAATAGAGAACTAGTCTTTTTCAGGACTAGTAAAATAGCATATGGAGGGGTTTTTTTTTTTTGAAGGGGATGGATGGATGGATGGATGGATGGATGGATGGATGGATGGATGGATGGATGGATGGATGGATGGATGGATGGATGGAGAGTAAATGCATAAATACTGTTAAAAACCCGTCCATTAGATAATAAAATCAATCTCCTAACTGAAAACCTGTAGACCAGTATTTGATTGGTTTTGGGCTGTTTGGTCTAGTGGAAGCTCTGAGTTAATGGTGATCAGTTGGTGTCATGGTACAGAAGGAAGCCTGTGAAGGTGGAGTCATTGACATTATCTGCATAGATCCCATTATGTTCTCCATCCCCATACACCTGGAGCCAAACTTCATCTCCTGTCTCCAGGTGGAGAAGAACAGAGCCGGAAGCCTGATCCAAGTCCTTCTCTTGGTACTGGTCATAGGTGAAAAGTGTAGCTGTGTCCTTCTTGTAGAGACTGACCTTCATATCCTTCAGGTAGACTGTGATGTGGTAGGAGAAGTAGTATAACCCAGGAATATTGCAGTGGAATTTTCCAGTGGTGCTGTCATAGTGGTTTTGTTGATTGTAGAAAATCTTGGTAAAGCGGATGGGAACATTGGGGACAGCACCCTGGTTACTCAATCCCACGCTGAATGCTGAGCGGTATACATGGGCACTCTCTCCAGGTTCTCCTTTCCTGCCTGGGACCCCTGGAAAGCCTCGGGGACCTTCAACTCCAGTCACTCCACCATCACCAGTGTCACCCTTAGGACCAACAAGACCTAGAAGATGAGAAGACCTCAGTGACAACAAGGAACATGTTGAACCAAGTCTAAAATACTGTCTCTGTGAATCCCTACCCATAATCTGCTTGACTTACAGAGAAAAGAACAAATGGAAGTTCCCTAAAGGAAGATTTGTCATGTCCTCCTTCCATCTCATCCCAAAAGTAGCCCATCATACTCCATAAATTCAGCTCCAACCTTTTGCAAGTTTCCATCATAGACCCTCCACCCTGCCAACCATTTATGTACTGGTTCTACCAAGTATTGACTTAAAACCAGTACTTTTACTACTCTGTTCCCTCTATATAACATGTCCACATCTCTTTATTCTGTCTACACATTATTCAAGACCATATTCAAGTCCACAATCATCCTTCAAGCCCCCACTATTATACCAGTGCTGCACTGAGCACATTTTCTCCCTGTGTCCAGACTTTCAGCTTTTGTTCACATTTAGTATATGTGCTGCCGAAGCGAGCACAGCTTTTGTTCACATTTAATTTGGCATGTTTTGAATAGATTTCTTTGCAGTGATTACTAACAGAGTCCTTTGTATTTTATCTTATGAGCTAGAGTAAGTGTTTCTTAGAACAGAACTGTGACCTGCCAGGGGTGTACATTAAGTATGGCTGAATGTCACTGAATGGGAAGTTGTAATAAGAATAGATTGAGAATAGGAGTGAGTGGGACTAGAGATGGGAAAGGGAATGGGAATATATATAGAGAGAGCAGTGTCAAAGGTCCTTGATTTTGCAAGTGCCACCTTTTCTCACCACTGGAAAACCAACCAGAATCCAGTATAGGTTGCATATGACCATATTTAAAAAGCTTTGTTTCTTTCCACATCTAGATTTTAACTAATAACTAATGTCCTTAGTTCTAGAAACCCTCCTTAACATAGATGTTTTGATGTAAAGGGGAAAATTCTTATCCTTACCTGGGTCTCCTTTTTCACCCTTCTCACCAGGGGTTCCATCTCTGCCATCACGACCTGGGACCCCATTGTGGCCAGGATGCCCAGGGATGCCCGCCATCCAACCTGGACAGGACCCTTTGGGTGGGGTACTCAGGACTTCAGTGTGTTCAGTCTGTTCATAACTGGACTGGGCAAGTATCAGCAAAACAGCTTGCAGCAACAGCATCCTGAGCCCTGGAATCCACACCTGCACCATCAGCCGTGAAAGAATAGGTTCCCCCACAGAGCAAACCCTATCAAGACCAAAGCAGAACTCCTTCCACCTCGGAGAGGTCACTTCTAAGACTGCTTTGTGAATAATCATATCTTTGAGGAAGACTTCTCTGATTATTACAGCCCACTTTGTTCCCCTTATTGAATTTTCTTATTGAATTTTCTTATTCATGATTATCTCTGTTAGTGTTCTTTGTAACGAATCAGGAGCACAATTTGCAAGAGCTCTTTATACCAACATTTTTTCATATATGGTATGACTATTCTTTCTCATGTTACAGATATTTTGTTCTATTTAATCTTGAGTTTTAGGTGACAGAAGTTTTTGTCTTTATGTAGTCAGTGCTGGATATTTTTGCTTTTAAGGTTATCTTTATTCATTGTAAGGTTTGAAAATATGCTATTTTGGTTTCTTCTATTAAATGACAAATTTTAAATTCTACTCTTTAATCCATCTCTGATACTTTGTTTTAGTGTAAACTGTGATCTAAGATACTCAGATGATTCCGCCCTATTTGAAGCCTAACAGTTTTAAAGATACCTTTAATTGAAGTAATCGCTTCTATCTCCAAATACCAGGTTCTAATATGGTCTTGTGAGAATAAAGTCATCAGAGAGGAGAGATAGAAACAGAGAGATTGAGGAGAGACAGGCAAAAGAGCAACCGGACAGATGCCTGTAGAGACAGTGCTCCCTACTTGGTTGTCAGGAGTCTCTAAACAAGATTCATTCTTGCCATCTGTGCATGCCTTGGTCGCCCTCTACTGGACTTGGAGGACCCAGGACAGTTTACTCAATAGCTGATGTAAAAAAGACAAAACTCAGGCTTAGCTTGTCTCTCAGTTTAAAAAGAAAGAGGTCGCTAGATGAGCGATCAAGGATGAGAGAACAATAAAGTCCATTTTTATTTAAGGAGAATTGTCCTGAGACTTTTAAGACTTCATATATCTTTAAAATTCCCCAGTATTTGTCACCTCCACCATTTCTCCTTACAGGGTTAATAATATAAACTCCTGAGAACTCTGAGGGGCTTGGTGTTTGTTCTCTCCAAAAATGGGGAGAAGAATGTGTGTGGTTGAATTATTTTCCACAAGAAGATGAGAGGAGAGCGTCCAGGACATGACAACAGTAGAGGTAGCTATGGAGGATCCTAAATATAAAGGGTGATTGGGGGCTTACCCATACAGCTAGAAAAAGTGTAATATCATAGTTTTCTGGATTAAAATAAAAATTTTATTTTCCCCAGCCCCAAAGACATCATTCTGTGCTCAACACCTCAGTGTTATTGACAGATTTCTCCAATAACAGGGGCATCCAATCTGGGTTCCACAACACTGAGTGGAGCCACAGAAAGAGAGATGAAGTCAATAAGTATCCCTGCCTAGGAAGTTTATGAATCTAAGAACAGATTACTATTGAAGGAGAATCTTGTCTTATAACCTATTTGAAAATGGCAAAACCAGCAACTGATAGCAACTGAAGATCTGGGCAGAAGTACCTAATTTTCAAAAAATGTATTTCAAAGTGTTTGGATTTTTCATTTAGATATAACAGTTGTTACACTTTGATTTTGAAAAGCTTCTATTTCCATACAAAAGGATCAAATGAAACTCTCTTGGTGTCATAGTCTAAGATTCAACAGTGTTTATAAAAAATCTTTCCCACAAATTGTGATGCTAAGCCCCAAGGACCTCTTATAATTCTTGTCTTTGTAGAATGTCATTTATAAAGGTATTTATTTATTTCACCTAATAGCTTCAATAATTTTCACAACCAGTTTTTGAAAAACAGTGTAGACTAGAATTGGGAGCATAGTTTCTATTATCTAAACGCTTGGGTAAAATATTGCTTTTAATTATAACATGCTTCAGTCATATATTTGTTAAAAGATTGAATAGCAAAATTCCATATAAAGTACTTAGAACTGTGCCTGACATATGTCAGTGTTCAATAGTTATACTTACATGTAACTAAACACATTTTAAAGATGAAGATAATGAACATCTGGGAGGTCATATGACTTGTCTAAGATCCCAGAATTAAGAACAGAAGAAAGCAAAGTCAAATTTTGCTCTCCAAGGTCCAGTAATTGGCATCTAAAGCATATCCCAGAGGAGAAAAAGCATTACAGTCACACAACAATCTTTGAATTGTCTATAGAATGGAGGAAGTGAGAGAAAATAGCATGGAAAAAGCCTCCAGGTTATGAAGCAAGTGACTTGACTTCTAGTATAGACTCATTAACTTGCTGGGTGATTTCCTCTCCTAGTTTGCCTGTGCTTTGCCTAAAAATGTGATTATTAATAATTTTTAGTCCTTACCTAACCTACTTTATAATATTACTATAAGAATTAACTGATAAGAGGTATGGATTATTTTATAAATATATAAAATGTTCCAAATATATAAGTAAAGAGAAACAAACAACTTATGGACCATCTGTTATCAATAACTACTGTACATCCACTACCCTTTTTATCTCACTTCATACCCACAAGTGCATGAAGTAGGCCTCCTTCCCTATAAGATGAATTTGAGGACCAGAGGAGTTTGGAAACTTCTACCCAAGATAAACAGGTAAAAGAGGTCAGAGTGGCACTTTGGATTCTAAAGCTGGAGTTCTTTCTACTGCAGTGATTTCACAGTTATGGATTTGTTCATATCAGAATTTATGCAAAAGAACGACCATGTTTTCTGAATGCTAAAAGGTCATATCATGATCTTGCATTTTCATATGTTAAAATCTGTGAGAAATTTCTCTTTGACCTGCTAGAATATAATTAAAAGCAACAGAATGTCTGAACCTTCTACACTTGCAGGAGACAGAACTCTATGAAGAAAGAGGTCATCAAGTCTAATGCGAACCTTTCCAGCAGGAAAGGGCATTAAAGCACAGTTCATTAAATCCCCCAGGACTGAAAGGGACTTCAGAAATTTTCCCACCTCTCCTCTGTTTTGACAATGGGAGTCTGATTGTAGGGAAGGAGAGAGTTGCAGAAACCATCTCCCAGGCTAGGAGGTTTTGCATGTCATTTATTCAGTCTTTACAGGAACTTCATGAAGCAAAGAAAATGACCTCTCATTCTCACTTATATGAGGGATATAGGGAAAATCAAACAAATAAAAAATGAAAACAACCAATGGGACTGAACCATGGAATGAGAGAGGAGGAGGGGGAAGAAGGCAGGGGAGGTGAAGCGTACAAAAGATCAGGATAGTTATCAAATGTTAGTGAAGTGGGAAAGCCCCGGGATAAAATAAATAAATAAATAAAATAAAAC
>PVHY01011163.1:0-48969 GCA_004024945.1 Uropsilus gracilis | reverse complement strand
CTAACATCAAGGGGCACCGGGACCCAACAACGCAGTCCCTCACCCAGAGAAAAGACACTAACATGGGAAAGAGACTAATGGACTCAGCACAGCTAATAACAAAGAGTGGGGTGTGAGAGAATGGAGGGAGCACCGGAGGGAGGAGGGAGGGGGAAAAATATATAACAGAGTGGTTGTAACCCAAAGAACAAAATAAAACCACAATTAAAAAAAAAAAAAAAGAATTTGGAGCAGACAGCAGAACATGCAAAAGAGCAAAGATGCAAAGGCTTATTTCAGAATGCCTTATCAAATTGACCGCCAAATGTGTGCTTGGTGTTTCAGTCCATAGCAAATTCTGAGAAGCTTCATGAAACGTGTTGCCTCGGAGATGAGAAATAAAAACTGTCATTTCTCATCCTAGTTTGGACAAGGCTGACTCCTCAGACAGTAACTACATGAGCTTTCTGACTGCGCTGTAGGTTTCCAAGAATATCCCACACTAGTATGACAGAGGAGTCTCAAGGTACCAAGTGGTTGAATCTGAACAAGAAAAAAACACTACAGGGTTTTTTTTACTCCTCAGTAGAGGGCCTCATGGAGATGGTCACCTCACTGTATCAGGAACTGCAGTGCCAGATGCAACTCAAAACATGGTGATGAGGTAGGACACAACATCTATTTAAGATACCTGTTTTCACCTCCCTATTTTCTGGACACTTAAGTGCCACCTTTAGGAATCCCAAACATTTGGTTCTTATTGCTATTCTCCACATCTCAAGGTGATTTTCTATGAGATTTATTTATTGGGAGACACATTTATTGGGAGCATTAGCAGGCAACTGAGAGGTATCCAGGGACCCCAAATTGTTAATGAAGGAATGTTGCAAAAGGAATTCAGCCATCCTCCTACAAAAGCAAATGAAGCACACTCCAGTGTGAAATATTTCTGATAGAATCTGTATGGAAAGAGAATAAAGGACTTAATAATAATTTTCTAACAAAACTCTACAAATTACCCATTCCCATGCCCAAGCAAAGAGGTTCTGCCCCAATGAAGGGGAGCTGAGGCCTGAAAGCTACCCACAACTCTAAGGCAGCTTTTGTCAGAGAACCAAAATAAAGGGACTTGCAGATTCCAGAGAATGGAATAGGAGAAGAGATGAGACTCTAAATGCAAAATGTACCTCATCAAAGTAATGGCTGCCATTGTCTCTGCATGGGATCAGAAGCAGCTTCTCCATGTGTCTCTCCCCCACAAGTCTCTATCCAAGGGTCTCTCCTCTCTATATTTACCTTGTTCCTTTGCAGTTACCACCATTCAGGTAGTCCAGTTCTTGCATGCTGGGACTTAGAATCCAACATGTAAGTGGGTGTGAGAAAAATGGCATCGTCCCTTCAAGAAGGTGTATTTCTAATAGAACCAGACAAAAACAAAATAGCCATCTTTATCATTAAATACTAAGTAATCAGGAGTCGTTTAAAAGAGAATTCAGGCAGAGTCTACCCAAAAGAGACCTTGGTACTTATACAAAGGGTCCACCTGTACTCGGATGTTTATTGCAGCACTGTTTATGATTGCAAGGACACGGAAACAACCCAAATGTCCCAAGACAGATGAATGCATGCAAAAGATGTATATATACACAATGGAATATTACTGATTAGTTAAAAATGATAAATTTGATGACTTTCTGATAACATGGATGGACCTAGAAGAAATCATATTAGCAGAAACAAATCAGAAAGAAAAAGAAGCCAAATGGTTTCACTAATATATGGGTAGTAGGGAAAATAAGCAAAAGGCCAGGAGGGAAAGTCCAAACAAGCTAACAACCAAACTAAAGAACACAATTTGCAGGGGAGGGGAGATGGGAGGGAAGGCAGTCCCCAGGGAATACAAAGATGCGAAACATACACATATATAGATTAATTTTGAAAAAGAGAGAACCCATGCAGCAAAACTTTCTTCATTTAGTCAACCCTTAAATGAAGCAAGCCACCTGAAACACATTTCTGAGATTCTGTCCTAAAATAGATAACAGCAGAAAAAATATTGCTAATATTTAAGACCACTTCGGTTAACTATCATTTGACAGGAAGGGCAAGAAAAGGTCAAGTACATTTTACCTCAGATCATCAGTGTGAGTGAGTGAGAAGGAGAGATTTTCTTCCACACTTGTCTTGAGGACACTACCATTCACCATTGTACGCATTTTGTTTCTGCCACAACATTTGTGACTGTATATAGAGTGTCAAGTGACTGTTTCATTTCTTTTTTTTTGAAAAGCCACACTCCATCACTGAAACATGTTCAGTTTATTAATATTAGCTATATGCCCTTTAATAGTATGCACCCCCACACAGAGTCTCAAAAGTGTGGGTTTTTATATCATATGACCAGTGTTCAGAGATTGCCACCCACCAAAAGTCACACAAGAAAGAAATAAACCTTGTTATTGAAAAAACTGGACAATCATTGGAAATTTCAAACCAAGAACTGACACCTAACAGTTCAAGAGGAAGGTTTAATTCCTTTAACTAAGGAATAATTCTTCAAGGCTAATTGGTAAATGTGCTACTTATGTAGCATACTTTTGCCATGATTGTTTTATAGGTATCACCTCCACAGGCATTTTTATTTTCTTTTTATGGAATCCTTTCTAGAGATAGAAAATTTAATGAGTGACTCACAATTCCAGGGTGAAGTGGTAAGTTCTGGTAGGTCTTCAATAAGTCCCAAGATTCTAAGTTTGCCAATACCATTTTTCCAAAGTGTTATCACTAGTAAGGATAAATAAGTAGACACAGTTCTTACTTTAGAAGAGATAACTATATACTCAGGTCATAAAAGAATCGTGTGCAGACATTTACTTAATATATAATTAGGTGGGAAGTTTCCCACTTACTGTTGAAAACAAAATTTTAAGTGGAAAAATTTTTAAGGATTCGGGTGAGAGTTGTTGGTTTTATGGCTTTGGGGGAAGACTAGTAGAAAATCCGTTTAAAGGTTAACAGATGGAGAGGGGCAGGAAATACAGTTCTTGTGAAGAGTAATGTATGAACAGTTCCACAAGATACAGACTTCTCTGTCCAGCAATGGCTTTTTTCTGCTCCTTTGTTTTCTGTTACTTTTTCTGCATAACATTGAGACACTGGCTCCTACTTGCCATTTAAGTTTCTCTTAAATATCCCTGCATCAACTTACTTTTGTAGGAACCAGTCACTTTGGCTTGATATTTTATTTTCTTCATACTTATCTTAATTGCTATTGTCTTATTTACTTGTCTGGATCATGTTATCTGAAGTGATTAGCTGCATAAATGAAGTTGTTTATCTTTTTTACTGGCTGTATCAACAATAGCTTGAACATAGTGCCCAACATGAAAATAGTTAAAAATTATACTAACTGAATGGATTAATGAATGTGCCATGTAATATCCAAATGACCTTACCTTTTTCCTTTCTGGGAAATGGGACTTAAGCATGTCCTTTTCTCAACATGTTTGTTGAGTGTGTCTATTCAATGAAAACAAAGAATATTGATGCATATTTTATGAGGTGAAATATTCTTGCATATGTCTTGTAAGACTCTGGCAAAATGAAACACCTGGTCTTTTATATTTACAGCATGATCATTTTGTATGTAAGAGGCATTTAAAAGAGAGATCCTACAGATTTTCTTTTGTTTTCTCTAATACTCTATTTCACAAATTTGCTATATTCTGATAGCATTGCTAGGAGTTTTGAAATAAATGTGACTACCACATTCCTGTCATTAAAAATTTCTTTTAAGAATCCATTTACATAACAAAGTGGTTAATTTGTTTGTGTTAATTATTGTTTAGCTTTCAATGGAAAAATGTGGGATTATATTCTCTGAATCAACACTAAGAGAATGCAAGATGTGTTTATTAGGGCTCTTCAGGTGAGGAACTTCCTCCATTGAAATCCTGTGAAAAATATTAATCCCACCCTTGTTTTTGAAATCATTGATGACTACTTGCCTCACCTTAAAGATGCACAAATAGCCCCTTACGAATTGAAGTAAAAGCGATGTGATTGGAAAAAGCAAATTTCTTATGCCATGAAACAACTCAAAGTCAGCATCCCAACAATCACATCTTGATATTTAAAGGATAACATATTATTATGAAGAGATGTTAAAGAAACCCAGATTACTGAAGAAAGGATAGCTGAGGGTTGTTAATAACTGTTTTCAAGAAGATAAAAAAGCTTTATGTAAAAAGAAGTTTGACCAGATGTTTTCTGTGTATATGGAGACAGAATCAAATTAAATGGTTGCAAATTGCAATGAGAAAGATGTAAATTATAGCTAAAAAACTTCTCCATTGGAAAAAAGGCTATTGAAATGGAGTAGTTATCTTTCACCAGTTAAATATGGAATTACTTGGAGGCAGAGGATAAATGTTATAGTATCTGTCAAGGTTTTTCTCTTGGCAAGAAATAGAAACAAGGATCTCCAAGTGAAGCAGAATGACCCTTACCACAGTAAGATACAAAAGTCACAATATTTCTTTTCCCTTGTTAGCATTATGTTTTTATTTGGAAGCAGGGAAAAGAATGATAAACTGAACATGGAAAGTGTCAGTAGATTAGAGAAGTTGAAGAAGATGGAAATAAATGAGGGAAGATAAGAAGAGTTCACAGAAAGAGACTTGTGAGTAACAGGAAAGGCAAGGGGTTTTTCTAGACATGCCTGTTCTGAAGTCCTCAATACAGTATTCAGAAAACACCCTAGACAAAAGCTCCTTGAAATTCACTGCAAACTGTTTCTTAGATGCATTTGTCTTTTTTCTTTTATTTCTCTTTTCTTTATTTTTTTTTTTGGGGGGGGTTATAAAATGCCTTAAAAATCCATCTATTCCAAGATAGTAGTTGACGCCAAAACATTTCAGAATTTTACACTAAACATTGCCATGCTCTGCTATGCCAGTCAAGATTGTCTTTACAGTTAGGCATTAGCTAGGCCACAGAAATTCTTTATTGAGAATAGACTATCTCAAAGAGGTATCAAGACTCTTTCAGGAACTATTTACAGCTAAAGGAATGCCAGTGCCCTTTGGCTTCCACTTCCCTGATGCTACAGATCAAGAAATAAATCTTGGATTTCACCAAAGAGAAAAACTTCCCAGCTAGCACATTCAGCATTCTTTATTGTGCAAAGGCAAGGAATTGTATTTTTGATTCTTCTCTGCTACGTTCTCACCTTCTGTCTCCACTAAGTACATGTACCCCAGTACTGCTAATAAATATGAGCACTCTGAGATAAACAGAGGAAATAATATAATTTCAATAATCAAGTACTATATTTCACTCTTTGGGTAAATGGTTTATAGGCAGAAGTTTTCAGACACGTAGTTTAGCACAGATTTAACTCGTAGTACAGAAAAAGCAGAGTCTATTGTTTTAAAAGCTATCTGGTCTTAGACTGCCATCAAATATCAGTCAGAATAAATAAATATTATATTTTAAACTAATTTCTACTTAATGTCTTAAGTCAGGTTTGTAAACTTTTTTTGTAGAGGACCAGACAGGCAGGAAATATTTTAGACATCGTGGGCCAAATAGCCTCTTGCAGCTGTTTAATTCTGTCATTGCATTAGCACGTGACCAAGGAGGGCCATGGACCCAAAACCCAATTTTGAGGAATGCATACTCAATAACGGTCCTGCCTTCTGTGGTCATAAATGCAAAAAAAAAAAAAAAAAAGCCAGGCATGGTGGCTCATGCCTGTTTTCCAAGTGCTGGGAGTCAAGAGGCTTGGGATCGCTTGAGTTCACGGGTTTGAGACTACCTTGGCCAACATAGTAAGACCTGGACTCAAAAAAGTAGCTAGGCACCATATTGGGTGCCTGTAATCCCAGCTACCTGGGAGGCTGAGGCTGGGGATTGCTTGAGTCTGTGGTACCCCGGGCAACATAGTGAAACCTAGTCTCCAAAAAAAATGAAGACTCAGTATGAAAGATTTTCAAAAGACATAATAGAGGAGTTCAAGTAATCATTTCCGAATAAAACTGCCCACCCCATTCATGGGCAAATACCTGGCCCAACAAGCTTGGCTTGAAGTGGGTGACTGTGGCACAAACTGCCACAAGTCTAAGGTACTTTCTTGAAATGGATCACAAGAAAGGGGTTAGGCAAGTTCCAGAGAGCTGGAACTTTCAAAATGTACCGCCCTGTATAGGGAAAACAAACAGATGGACAAGAAAAAATTAAAGCTGTCAGCAGAACTGAAACATAGAGCAAGAAAGAGGGAGGAGGGAAAAATCGGGAGAGGGATGGGCACAAGAGATTAAGATGATTAAGATGATTCACGGGTGATAAGGTGGTGGGATACCTTGGGATAGACAATGGTGTGTATATATATATATATATATATATATACAAATATAAATAAATAAATAAATATGTATATATATATGTATATACACCACCCCTTTCTCTGAGGTGTATCTATGACCCCTGTAGCACAAAAATGACCACAGACAATAAAAAAATGGAGGGTATGACTGGATTTCAGTAAAACTTACTTACTGGCAATGACTAGATATGACCAGCAGGCATATTGTTCAATACCCTTTGATTGAAAGAGATCCTTTTACTGGCTTAAAAAAAAATTATCCTCATATATTCTCTCCTTTCATCTTATTTTAGAACCTCTGGTAAAGCCCAAAAGAGCAAGGGGAGCATCTTCTTATCTGGAATCTTCCAACCTCAGGTTCATGACCCTTTTCTGCCGGCTTTTGAATTGCCTTGCGGATTTGAGGTTGAGACAGTTAGCTGGGAGGTTCCAGTATGAACTCTCAGTGATGCTATCTGGCTGCCATGAGTTTCCCTTCCCTTCAATGGGTCTGGTTGTGGTTGCTGCCCAATCTCAGGTCAGCTGGGCAGATCTGGGCCACATTATTTGCATCATGGCATTTCCCTCTGGCAAGCTTCCCAGCTACACCTGCATCCCACACACCACATGTGAACCAAAGGCAGCTTGGAAAAGCTGTTCAAGATTCCACGTATCTGACTACACTGGTCAAGTGGACTTTGATGGCTCCTGTGGTTTTTAAGCTGCCTCTTGCTTCTCTGATTTTAATATGACACTCAGTTACCTGATACTGCCTCCTTCACACTTAAAACCCAAGATCTTCTTAGACATTGATATTTAAAAAGGGAAAATAAATTATTTGAAAATTCTCTTGCACCTTATTCTAAATACTAGAAACTGAAAACTAGATTCTCCTTTCTCTTTATTTCTAATGGAATGAATCCAGAAGAAATCCAGGTTAGGTAGATAAGTAAGGTAGCAAGATGAAAGGTATTGCATTGAGGAAGTTCAAAGGGAAGTAGAAATGTTGACACAATGTGACTTCATGAATGCTCACAGTCAAGGTTGAGGTGAAGTCACATAGGCATAGGTGTAGTTCAAAAGCCATATTTAAAACAGAGCACTGAGAAGGTAGATTGATGCATTTTTGCCGTATTTATCATATTGAATGATTCACAAATATAAACATTTTTGCTGTGTTTATCATATTGAATGATTCAAATATTCTAGGTGATATTTCTCCCATTTATATTCCTGTAAAATAGTAACTCAAATGAAGAATTGAGACTTATAAATAATTATTTCTAAAAATTATGATATTATTCAAAGCCTGGAGTTGGAGTCTTCTTAATTAATGATTGTCAGGTGGTTCACAATGGAAATATTTGCTAGTTTTACATTGATTAAAGATGAACAGATTTGTGAGCATTTGTGTTGATGGTAATAGATGGTAATTAAGGAGCAATTCTTAGCTGGGAGGTATTTTTATGATTATCTAATCTGACAGTCTCATTTTATAGCTCGATAGTCACAAAATAGATATGTAAAAGTTGAATTATCAGTAGTATCACATATTTAGTGACACAATAGGAAACTTCAAACATATTTTGACTTCTGGTCTAGATTGAATAATATGACATCTTCTCTCTTCCTGATGTGGGTAAATAAAACTGAAAATAAGAATTCAAAATGAACAGTCTCAATTAAAATTATCAGGTGGATTAGAATCAAAATAACTCAGTAGGGAGATAAGCTAAAAGGAGAAAGTTGTTATTTGGATATCAAATCAACCCGCTACTCATCTTGGTACTATCTGTCCTGGATCACTGCACCTGGGGTCACAGGCAGGGTTGGGAAACAGTCAGAATGGCCATGTGGGTGTATGTCAAATTTGGTTCTTAAACTTGACACTCTCTTAGTCCTTTTAACAACGGGAGCCTTTCACCCCCTTACTATAAGCAAAGACTATCAAGAATCACTTCTGTTCTGGGAAACAATAGTCTGTAGAAATATTCTTGGTAAGATACTAATGAAAGTAATCATTACAAAATAACTTGTTGTATTTGTGTGGTAGAGTATGATAAAGCTTAATTATACATTGTACATAATATAGAAATAGTTTTTAATATTGATGGTACAGGGTTCTTTCGAGTATGAAATGAGATAATGAATCAAAGTGCTTAGAAACTGCCTGGCACACAGAGCTTAATGACAGACAACTGTTACAGAGGGTTCTCTCATCAAATCATCGATCCTGAGGGTTCAATCATTTGGTCAAATGGTCAGGACTAATATTTGGTGGTTTGGAAGCAAGAATCCAGACTCATGCTCTTCACCTCCATTAGCTAATTCAGGAACTAGAGTAGAATGAGAACTAGAAGTAAAGTCTAAGACTGTGGTTTATCTCCTGCTCCTTTATGTAGAAGCTGAGCCAGTATCAGCAGTTTCCATGCCTGAATTTTTTCAATGCTAAAACATAAAAAGCAACATGGACCTAGAGGGCTATTCCAACAGAATGTAAGGTAACATCACACAGTAATGGTATGAAAATTTGGTTCATGACTATATAGCATTTAGGGTCTACTAAGGTAGGAACATCAGCAAAATAAGCTATGTTCTTATTATATAATGCAAATTCCACATCAAAGAAATGCACAAAAGTGCACAGAAGAGGAAACGTGTGTCTTATTCATATTATTATTTAATGTAACATTTATATATTATAAATGATATATAATATTAAATAACATATAACAGGACTTATATCTTACCTTATTTCTTTTTTGGCTTATGGGTTCTTTAAAGAAGCTTACTTAGCTGGGTACGATGGGTCTGTAATCCAAGTGCTGAGAGGGAAAGAGGCCAGGGATTGCTTGAGTTTATGAGTTTAAAACTACCCTGGGCAACATAGCAAGACCTGGTCTCGGAAAAACAGCTAAGCACTGTTGTGGGTGCCTGTAATCCCAGCTACTTGGGAGGCTGAGGCTGGGGATCGCTTGAGTCTGTGGGATTGGTACTACCCCAGGCAACATAGTGAGACCCCTAGTCTCACTATTACTTATATTTGTGATAACATCCATTTATAACACTGTTGTAAAGACAAAAGAACTTAAAAATATAATTAATGAACATTTCTTACATGCAGAGTCTTAGGTCACTTAGTTTGTTGGCTGTCAGAAAAAGTAGGATGTCAGTACACAAGAACAATGAAAATTAAGACATTTAAAATGAGTGAAAAATTGCATATTCCCAAAGAGAACACCTGAAAAATATGTTTTCAGAAATTGAAGGTCAAAAAGAGGCAAAGCACATGAGAGAAAATGAGTTTTTTAATCTTAGGGAGCCAGATTTGCCCATTGAGCATACAGCTTATGACAAAATAATTGTCCAGTAATTACTCTAAAAGATGGAACAAAATCAAATTAAAATGGAGTAAATTGCCTTTTACATTGTGGCCAATGACAAGCAGTGACACATTCATCCTACAAAAATAACACTTTCGCATATGTGAAAGGTGACCAACTGTTCAGTGGTTAAGTGATTACATGCAGAAATCTCCTGCAACCCTCTCTCTCAGAGGAAGTGCAGTTTGCTCTTGCTACACTATGTGGCAATTTCGTACTCAGTCATGCAAAAATAGATGTCTTAAGCTAGGCTCACATAATAAAAGTATATGTAGCCACATTTACAAATGTATACAAAATACCTAAAAAGAATTTTGCATACAAAATTGTAGTCATGTATACAAAAATATGTAAATAAATAATCAACACAAACTTATGCAGAAAAAAAAATGTTCTGTCAAATTTAAGAAAGATTAAATATGAAAATGTTAGTATCAGAACACATAAGAGGTCTATTGAAAGAAAAAAAAAAAAGCCCAAGAAGATACTCTTAGTAGAAGAAAAAAACATAATCAAAACAACCAAATAAACAAGTAGAATCAGATTAAACAGAAAGCAGTTTCCTTAACATGAAAATATTATCTTCATCTCCATCATTTACAGTGACTAAAAGCAATGCAATCCTTTCAAATAAAAATGTGCCTACAAGTAATGATCATTATTTAACATTTTTCCTAAGGCACAAAAAATACTGGAATTTTTGAAGAAACAAGTTACTATTTATAAAGGTCATGCAGTATGTAAGGTTAACACCTAGGAAGACAATTTTTTTTTCTTTGAGAATACGTATCACTATGTTGCTTGGGGTAGTCCTGATCCCACAAACTCAAGAGATCCCCAGCCTCAGCCTTCCAGGTAGCTGGGATTACAGGCACCCAACAAACACCACGCCTGGCTACTTTTTCAAGACCAGGTCTCACTATGTTGCCTGGAGTCTCAAACCCACAAATTTAAGCAATTTGGGCCTCTTTCTTCCCAGCACTTGTATTACAGGCATGCCCCACCACGCCCAGCCTTCAATTTTTGAGAGAGCCAGGACAGCTCTCCCACAGTGTTGCACTAGCTCTCTCCTTGACTTGGGCCAAAGCTCTTGGATCTGGGCTGAAAAAGGTTGTTTTAAGAAGCCGGGCACAATGGTTCATGCCTGTAAGCTTCAGCCTATGAAGCAGCTGGGGCTAGGGATCACAGTTCGAGTCCCGCTAGGGGCAACACAGCGAGACCTAGTCCCCAAAAAATAACTGGGGGTGGTGGTACACACCTGTAATCCCAGCCACTTGGGAAGCTGAGGCTGGGGATTGCTTCAGTCTGGTACCCTGGGCAGCGTGAGCCTGCAGTTCCATGGGCAAAAATGGCAAGACCTAGTCTCAAAAAAAAAAAAAAAGGGAAAAAAAGAACCGATAATTATAGACTAACTGAACGACAGAATTGGTAGTCAATATCTTTTATTCTTTCTGAAGAATTAGTATCCAGGTATGTGTAGCCAAATATAGTTTGTTAACACTAATCAACTCTCTTCATTAATCACTTACTCATCTTTTCTTTCCATAAAAAATGGCTACTGTTCCTGGAAGAGGTGGAAGTTTCAGTTTTTGGTTGGTTGTTTTTTTATTTTACCAGAAGTAGTGTACCTCAAACTGCACTCCTTTAATCCCAAATAATTGTGCTCTGCCTTTTTGATTGTCTTTCGAGTTTTTAGTTGGACAGTGTACATAGACCTCTCTCTCTCTCTCTCTCTCTCTCTCTCTCTCTCTCTCTCTCTCTCTCTCATTCTCCCCCCCCACACACACAGTACTTTACAGAATTCCTCTTAACTTTAAGAGCTGTATGCTGGTCTTATTGTCATATATATGCACAATCATTAGTTTTGCTCTATTGCAAAAATAATGAGACAAGAATGCCACTTTACTCATTTAGATTCCAGCATTAAAGAAACAGGATTAGTCTTAACTGGGAAGACAGATATCTGTTCTTTTCTGATGGGAAAGAAAGAAACAAGATTATTCTCTTTTCATGACCTTCAGTTTGAGAGTTAGATGATAACCCTTGATTTGGTTCCTTTATGCTCTGGAGGGGGGTAAAAAAAATGGTGGCCTGTTGAACAACCACATTACAATGGAAACGCTTCTCTCCAAGGACTAGAATATTTATATCTTTAAGATGAACGGTTTCTCACTCTTGGATCTTTTATTTGTAAATTTCCCCCTTCCACCTCTCTTCTAATAATATCTTCTGCTAATTATGTTAATCAATCAGTTCATTTTCAGATCACTCAGCTGCAAGTTGATTAAACTTGTGTTTTCCTTACAATCCTTATAGCTGAACTTTTATCATACTCTCTCTTAGAATGTTGACTTTTTTGTGGCTCATCCTTTCTATTTTAGTTCTCACTGGCTGTTCTCTTATTATAGATTTAACTTGGAGTTTCAGAAGCCCCTCATTAACTGCAGTGATGTGTTTTTATTTAATCCCAGTAAAGCTGGTGCTAATTAGTTTCACATGAGTTCAAAGGCTTATCAGCCTGCAAGACTTGGTCTGATCCAGACTGTTATTATGTCAATGGTCTTAGCACAATGCTTACCTCTACAGGTAGATGTTTTCTCTTTATTCTGTGCATTTTCTCTTAGTATCTGTTAACATCCTTTGATGTACATGATGGTGTTTTGTTTTCTTTTTTCTGTTACTAGAAAAGCAAGAAATAAAATTGCTTTGAGGAAGTGTACTGGAAAAAGTCAAAGGAGTTTGTTTCTTATGAATTCACTCCCTTATTTTGTAAATGGAACTAGATTCTCGACTGTAAGGAGGAATTAAGGGAAAATGCTCTGATAGAAATGTTGTGAATGTCTCAGTAGAATCAGAACCACTGAAATGGATGCTAAAGTTCAAGGGAGCGAGAGAGAGAGAGAGTTCCGTGAACATCTGGATCTGAGATTCTAGGCCCCATATCCTACAGAGATGAACAGAAGTGATGAATTCTCAAGCCAGTGAGAGCCAAATGACACCTTGAATTTACTGTGTGGTGTGGTGTTGGGAGGCTGTCAGGAATTCTTCCATGTGCACCTGCATATGGAGCTAGGACCTGGAAAATGGTAGGAAGTAAAACTACTAAGGAGAGAAACTTCCAGGAACAAGGGAAAGTTGATTTAGGGAACATGAGAGAGGGACAGGGTTAGCAATGCCAGGAATGCCAAAATAGGGAGAGGGGGTTGGCAGGTACTCAACATTACATGTTGAATCAGGGGTCCCATTCTAGGCTGAGTAGCCACATGAATACTTTTGAAATTTTTCTTAAAAGCAATTGGAATTCATCAAATGACCTTAAATGGGCTGCTCACATGTGCTCTGTCGTTTGAAGTGATCACTTTACTGCAGGGATTATTGAACTTTAGTATATGGCAGAATCAATTGGAGGACTTTTTAAAATGGACATTAGGCCTGATTCCATTTGACTGGGCTAGAGGGGGGAAATACCCATTTCTATCACGATCCTAGGTGGAGACACACTTTGAGACACACTTTGAAAACCACTGATCTACTGATTGGGACTGACGGAAGGCAGACCACTAACATTTGATGTTTGTGTTCCGTACAAGAGGTGATAGATGTTTGACTTGGGAAACCACTAACATTTGATGTTCGTGTTCCGTACAAGAGGTGATAGATGTTTGACTTGGGAAATGGAGTCAACTAATCTGAACATTATTTAGGAGATAAAATAAACAGGATTTGATCCTGGGTCAAAGGTGAATTTGAAGCATAGAAATGTTGGGACAGAATCCATTGGGTTCATTGATCTACTTTGCTATCTGGAAAGAAGGAAATCTCATCTTGAAATTTAGAAGCAATAGTGATATCACAACCCCAGATTAAATGGTCTTTTTATTGATTATACTGAACTTTTTTTTTCATTTTTACATTGCATTTGTTAAGATTTTACTGTTTGCGTGTATACACACACACCACCATCACCTTATCACCAGTGAACCATCTTAATATCTTATGCCCTCCCTATCCCCTGTTTTCACCCTCTTCCACCTCTCTTGCTCTATGCTTCTGTTCTGTTGGCAGTTTTAAATTTTTCTTGTCTTGTTTTAAATCTTTCTTGTTTTCCCTATAGCCCTAATCTAAGTGAGACCATCCTGTGTTTCTGTTTTTATTTTGACTTCCTTCCGCTAACATGATTCCTTCTAGCTCCATCCATGTTGCTGCAAATGACATAAATTTGTCTTCTTTGATTGATGAGATTAAACATCTTTTTGTTTTATTTTTTTAAGGCTACTTTGACCTTTGCTTGATCACTGTGGGCAAAAATATCACCATAATCATGGAAAGCATTAATACTGACGGCCAAATTATGAGACTGTAGGCTCCAGGGGTAGCATAGTGTACTGAGGGAGAATGCTAGAACACCCCGTTGCTCTGTCTGTGGTATTCCCTGTGGGTAGGTAGCACGCAGGCCAAGTTACAGTTGGGCTCAGTGTCAGATCTGATGGCTGTGGCTGCCGTTGAAGCCAGTACATAGAGCTTCTGAAGTGAATAAAGACAGCATAATCACTAAAGAGAGTGATTACAAGTCGAGAGAGGAGAACAGATAAAAGATCAAACTGAAAAAAGTTAATCCCTGAATTGAAAAGAAAATTTTCAAAGAGAGTGAATCTAGACACTGACCAAGATAAAGAAGCTTGCAATGCAATACAAGTAGCAGTTGGCAGCTTACAAACCAAAGGAAACAAAGGTCTAAGACAAAAAGCTTGGGATGGGGCAAGGTGTGGCTTTCTGTGAGCTGTCGAAAGGTGAAACTACTGCAGAAAGAAGTCAAGGAACTGTTAGTCTGTGCCAGAGTGTGTCCCAAGTAATATTCAAAGAAAGGATTCAGGACCAAAACTGCAATATTCTCTGGCAGCTTCTCCATTGTTTGGATGAAGCAAAACAGAGGCTTTACCCCTGGAAATACCAGAGGTTAATCCAAAGGTCTTTGAGAAAGGTTCACAAACACAAGTCTGATAGCATTCCAGAGCTCATACCAGTATCTTCTTGGCAAAAAGTAAATGGCATCTCCCATCAAGGCAGGGGGCATTTGGCTCAGGATCTAATAGGGAGAATTGTGGTAACTCAGAGGAGGAATGCCCATGAGAAAGGGTCAGAAGAATGTGAAAGTATCAAAGGAATCTTTGAAAGTGAAGTAATGAATATACAAAGTTTTAGAGTCCTTTGAAGCAGGATAAAATTTGGCATATAGCATAGAAAAGACAGGCTGATGCTTTCATTCCTGTAAAACATCTTAGCATTCAAATTGTAGAAGTGTAAGGAAACAAGAATATACAACCCAAAGAAATGTTTTCAATGGGAATTTAAATGATGAGCCTTTGATGTCATACTCCGACCTTTGCATATTCTCTTACTAACGTCATGGTAGCACCTTAATGATTATGTGGGAAACAACTTGCTCTCTGAACCTGCCTACACAGCTTGTTAACAGTTCAGTTAGACATGGCCTACCATTGGATAACCTAAATTCGGAGTGGAGTCTACGACATAACATCAAGAGAGGTATTGTTGTTTTGAGAACTTAGGAGGCAAAGTATATAGTGGTTATTTATTTGTTTGTATATGTGTGTGTGTGTATGTGTATGTGTGTGTGTGTCTTTCAAACCTTTGTATTCCCCAGGGATCACCCACCACCTTCCCTCCCTGACCACTCTTTCCCATGTCCTCCACCCCTCACATCCCCCCCCCACCCAGTTATGTACTTTAGTTTGGCTGTTAGCTGTTTGGACTTCTCCTTCTGGCCTTGTGTTTGTTTTTCCTATTACCCATATATTAGTGAAACCATTTGGTTTCTGTCTTTTTCTTTTTAACTTCTTTCTGCTAATATAAGTTATTTTTAATTTAGATAATTATGGATAGAATTTGAAGGATTCAAGTGACATACTTCTTATCCTTCAGGAAGCAAAATAGGAGGGAAGGTAATCAGTTGGGTTCTCTTTTTCTTGACTCAGGATTGTTTTGTTGTTATTTGTATTAAATAATGACCATTCTAATTCATGTGAACAAAAAGGAATATTTTGGAAGTGATGCGATAGAAACTGAAGGAATACCTGAAAAAACAAATCCAGGAAGGGGACGCCAACCTCCTCCTTAGTCTTCAGTAGCAGTTTGCATTAGTTGTCTTTTCAAGGAATCTGATTCATCAGCATCCAGCATTTTTCCCTCTTGGACCTTCCACTCAAGTTTCAAAATCCTAAAGACTTTGAATGTTTTTGCTCCTCTGTTCAGCACTGATTAGGAAAGGAGAATATTTTCCCCAGAAATCCTATAGATTGCACATAGAAGAGGGGAGATAATTCTTCAATAGGAAATCGGGGTATTATTATCAGAAGAAGGGAGAATGATTGCCAGGCAATTAAACCAACAAATATCTGTTAAAAAATCTTGTAGCATTTTGCTGATATAGAAAGATTTTGTAAAAAAGCTGATTACATGAGCTTTTGGAAAGTCCTATGCATGCCCATTAGAAATGTTTTCTACATTTTATCCAGATATTAACAATGACTTATTTTAAATGGAAGGGATGTGTGGGGGGTAAAGAGGGTAGAAATACTAGTGATTTGTATAGAAATCAAAAGGGGGATACTCTTGTTATTCCAAAAGGGTTTCAACTATGATAAGTGATGATGCTTAACTATGAAACAAAGAATGGTGACCTATAGCAGATGCTATTGTTGTGCAATGGGAAATAGTCACAGTGTGACTATATGTGTATACCCTGTCTTAAATATATATAATATGTGAAATATATGTGTATGTATATATATTTATTTATTTCTAAATTTAGTGCACCTACCAGTTTGTCACTGATTCATTTCTGGTCTTTGAAATTTGGTTGGATTAATCTCAAGTTCCCCAGATTGATTCAAAGTGGCATTCAAATGCTCTGTGTTATATATATATATATATATATATATATATATATATATATATATATATATATATATATATTATATTTTTTAACCACGGATAAAAGGTCTTACCTTATATAGGATGATCTGATTTCATAGCATACCCACACAGCAAGTTGAGATAAATGTACTCTAAATGTACTGTAATTGTGAAATATTGAATCCCATCCAAATACTAACCAGCCCTGACCCCGCTTAGCTTCTGAGATCAGATGAAATCCAGGGCAGGTGGTATAGGGCTGTACCCCAAGCTTGTTGACTCAGCAATCATACTGGAATAAAGGAATATTTATTCCAATCTCACATCTTTACTAATGCCAGGCAGGGAATTGGGTTGTAGAGGGAGGTGGTGGCTGCAATCTAGAAATAAAGCTTAAATGGCCCAAGTTCTCAGCACAGTTGTCCTGTTTTGTACTTAAGTTTTAGGCATTAATGAATTCTGTTGGGCAGTAGACCCTGTTTCTTTCCATTTGAAATAAGATCCAGCACATATGTGCAAGCTAAAATCTAAGTGTAGAGTTTACACTCCTTGAAGAAGGTTCCTGTCCTTGGTTTCCCATTCTTCTCCTTAATAGCTTGCAGTACTTTTACAAATAAAGATCCACAAATCCTTCCTTTTCCAAGTTTTTTTCCCCAACATTTTACACTTAGCAGAACACTCTTAAAATATGACTGAAGGTCTCTTAATGGGAAAACAGAAATATATGTATATCTAGCCTTGTCAAGCCGTACTTTTACTAAAGGTTCTGTTGTTTTTAATGATAAAGTCTTTATGCTCTGTTTCTCTAGTACATGAAACTATAAGAAAGTAATGGAAAACATTTAATTATCCCATTTACTGTTATAGTTTGCTTTGTGTATAATATTATTGCTGACTCTGGTGAGAGCTGTAGTAACAATGCTATGGATGCTTTAAAAATACATTGTATTGATTAGCAGTTCAATACATGTGGTATTGAACTGAATTTTTGTTATGAAGGGTAAGTGAAAGGTCCTTGTTAGAGGGATGCTCCAAGAAGCAATCATTTCTGACAGCACCTGAAAAAATAAGGGTTACTGAGTAACTGCTCCGATTGTTTTGTAACTGACTCGAACAATAGTGAAAAGTTGAGGAAAGGTTGTGCAGAGTTAACAAGAAAAACTTCAAATAATATAAAATGTTCAGGAAGCAGGAAAACTGAAAGGTAAACAGAAGGAGGAACATTTTTCTCTGTGTAGTAATGATTTCTTTCTCTTTTGACCAAAAAAAAAAAATCATGGAACTAAAATGTGCTAGATAAATGCCTCTGTAGAGATGCCACAAAGAAAGGCAAAACTGGAAGATTTAACTTATCTAGTCTTGGGAATACTTGCAGCCCAGTTTCAGTGGAATATATGCTAAATGCACAGAGAGAGCGACTGAATATATGTGCATCTGTTCACACATGGTTTATTTTTGTGTATCTCATTCACAAGTATTTTGACTTACATATAATTAGGACACAGAAATTTACCAATTCATTCATACATAGAACACTTAATGAGCACATACTCTGTTCTGGTGATGAAGTTACAGCAATAAAAAGCAAAACCACTCCCAGAGCCTGCATATGGTATCATCACGAGGATTCTGTTCTCTGACTGCAATGCAGAGAATCAACGACTATGAAATGTCATAATCTGACTCTGTGCCCCTGAGAATTTTTTTTAATCATTTGGGTCTCAGTTTCTTCATCAATAAAATGAGAATGCATGAGGTACTACATGTGTGCATATATATATATATATATATATATATTTAAAGTTAATAATATGTTAACCATAATCATATGTGTTGATTTAAGTGTCTAGATCAATATTTGCCATTGATGAGTAGTGAAGTGTCAGGTACCTTTTTCTTGTTAAGAGGCATGGATCTAAATTACCTCTTGTGGAAATAGTCTTTAATTATAGGGGAAGAGCTAGAGACAAGGGAATCAAAACAATGAACCTTGCAGTATCCAATGCACCTCAGTGAGTTAGTGGCATTTGTATTAATTGTTCAAAGAAGCTTACAGCAGACAAGAAAAGAGTTTACATCAGCTGTCAAGCTAGATACTTACATCTCTAGCCCACCATTCCTCATCTAAGAAGAAAGGGTGATAAACCATCTCACTGAACTGAGCTCTTTGAGAATGAAATGAAAGGATGTATTTTCTTTTCAAATTGTATTTATAACTCACTCTCCATCTCTACCTACCCCTCTATCTTTCTTTTGCTGTTTCACAGAAAAAATTATGACATCAGCATCCAAAGGAATTCTCCGTCCATTTCTGATTGTCTGCATTATCCTGGGCGTCTTCATGGCATGTCTGCTTATTTACATCAAACCCACCAATAGCTGGCTCTTCAGTCCCATGGAGTCAGCCAGCTCAGTGATGAAAATGAAAAATTTCTTCTCCACCAAAACTGATTATTTTAATGAAACCACTGTTCTGATTTGGGTGTGGCCATTTGGACAGACTTTTGATCTTACCTCTTGCCAAGCGATGTTCAACATCCAAGGATGCCATCTCACCACGGACCGTTCTCTGTACAACAAATCTCACGCAGTTCTGATCCATCACCGAGATATCAGTTGGGATCTGACTAATTTACCTCAGCAGCCTAGACCGCCCTTCCAGAAATGGATTTGGATGAATTTGGAATCTCCAACTCACACCCCCAAAAAGAGCGGCACTGAACACCTGTTCAACCTGACTCTGACTTACCGCCGTGACTCAGACATCCAAGTGCCTTATGGCTCCTTAATGGTGAGCACAAACCCCTTTGTGTTTGAAGTGCCAAGCAAGGAGAAGTTAGTGTGCTGGGTCGTCAGTAACTGGAACCCTGAGCATGCCAGGGTCAAGTATTACAATGAGCTAAGCAAAAGCATTGAAATCCATACATATGGGCAAGCATTTGGAGAGTATTTGAGTGATAAAGATTTAATTCCTACCATCTCTACTTGCAAATTCTATCTTTCTTTTGAAAACTCAATCCACAAAGATTACATCACAGAAAAGCTCTATAATGCTTTCTTGGCTGGCTCTGTGCCTGTTGTTCTGGGGCCAGGTAGGGAAAACTATGAGAATTATATTCCAGCAGATTCATTCATTCACGTGGAAGATTATAATTCTCCCAGTGAGTTAGCAAAGTATCTGAAGGAACTTGACAAAAACAGTAAGTTATATCTTAGTTACTTTAATTGGAGGAAGGATTTCACAGTAAATCGTCCACGATTTTGGGAATCACATGCATGCTTGGCTTGTGATCATGTGAAAAGGCATCAAGAATATAAATCTGTTGGTAATTTAGAGAAATGGTTTTGGAATTAAAGTTTTCCATCATTTGCACACTTAGCAAATTCTTTTGATAAGATAGTATCATTGTTTTGGGGATGCGAAGGAAGACAATATCCTACTTATGTGCACAATTTATTTTGTAGCATTTTCTCTTGAGTAACATGTATATTTTGATGGAGATTTTTAAGTACTCAGCATTAGCCATCACTCCACTTGCTTTTAAATTATCCTGTATATACCTAATGATGTACACTAAAAAATAATTTATTCTTTGCTATCACTTGTAAAATTGTTTTTTCCACATCTTTGTAGTTGCCCATAATGTAATTTTGTAATATGAGTGTTGTTTCTACATTGATCAATTGTTTAATATATTTGGGAAATGAAGATCTATATCTTAAATTATGAAATATTTTCACTAAATATTATAATTTCTGGTTCCAAGTTTGCATAATGTAACAAAGGAGAAACATTTGTAAGTGAACTTTGACCTCTTTGATCTACAAGGTGAACAAAGTGCATAACTATGTCTATTTGATCTATTTTTTTATCGGTTTACCATATTTATGAAGGAAGATCTATTCAGGCGTGAGTAAGAAAGATAGTGAAACAAAAGTATTCTATTCAGGAAATTACTATACTTCCCAATTTTTGCATTAAACTGACTTACAAATGTAGTTGCTTCTTCTCTTTAAGTGTCTAGTCTGTTTTAATTTTCAGGACCTGGGAAATCTGCTGACATGAAAATCTAAGCAGTTTTTTTCCTGATCCTGAGAACATATTTAATTAAAAAAATATTTTCTTATAACAAAGGGAAAAATATGTGTAGATATGAGTCACAGAAATGGTGTACGTCTCTATGACTTTAATAACAGCAACTTAAAATATTTTTTCTGAAGTCTCAACACTTAGAATAGTTTTGCTTTTCCATACAACTAGACATCATATTTTAAAAATACCCTATTATTTAAAAAAAAAAACCTAGGCACAGTTACTACCAAAACATTAAATATGATTTGTTAAAAGAATCATGCAGGGAACTATAGGAAACACAGTGCCAACTCAGAGTAAGTTATCAATATATACTGTGAATGACCAACGAATGACAATAAAGGTATACATTTTTTGTTTGAATCCATAAAGTGACAGTTTAAGCCCAGAGATAATAATAACTGGAGGCAATGTTTCTTATTCTGTTAGTAATTTGTCATATAGAGCACATATAACCATGGCCTTCAAGCCTTTATATAACCAAAATAAACTTAACATTACACTAAGTTTTTGAAGAGTTCATTCCTAAACTTGAAGTTATGATCCAGCATTTCTCTTCCTTAAGATTAAGAACTGGATATAAGCAGAGAATAGGATAGAAATGAGAAAAGATAGGATGCTAAGGATGCTTTGGGAAAATTATTCACCTAAGAAGTTGACTTTTTCCATTCAGGCCATAAACGTATCAGAAGAATGGGAATATTCTGTTGACATCTATTTCTGTCTATTGGTGACATTGTAATAGTCTTAGATGCTAACACCAGCCAAACTCAATTTGACAGTCTTAGACATCAAGTGGAAGTTGGAGAGGCACATTCAGTGACGAGATGGGCCCAAAGTTCCAGACGGCCTTGTGACAGAATGAGCTGTGTGGGTCACTAGAGGCATTTGCACTGAAGATAGCTTATTGATTCATTCTTCAGCCAGGACTGAGCAGATATGTTATGTCAGGCAATGCTCTGATCAGAGTAAAGATGAACAAGGAAGGAACCATCACCACGTTAAAGGAGCTTATAATTTAGTGAAGAGTTACATGAAGGCTGCCCTTAATTCTGTATCCATCCACATACCACCCTCAGTGGAGCTGATATGAGTCACCACAGATTTAATGACAATAAGATAACAAATTTCCCCAATTATTTAGCTATTGGGCATGTCTGAACTTTGTTTACTCATATGACCCTCAAATGGAATCCCTCCATATTATCTCCATGAATACACTGCTTCAAAAAAGAGTATGCTTGTGTAAATGCCCTTCTCAATAAGGAAGTGACATCAGTCACAGTCATTGCATTGTATGTTAAAATAGTCAAGTTTATAAATTTATATTTCCTTCATTTTTTATATTATAAAGTACAGGGCTCTGAAGAGACTGCATTTCTAACAAGTTTAGAAAATGCTGGGTTTTTTGGAATGTAGAAAAGCCTTTCATGTTAGGACAACCCACCTATGTGTGGCGGATACTCATGATCTGTGAATGAAGACTGAGACTCTTGCCTAAATTGTTGATGATGAATGTGGGCTCTTTCTTAGACTGTGACTGTAATCCCATGCTGATGTTATGACCCAAACTATGGCAAACTGTTATGTTCGTGCAATGAAAACCCATCACCAAGTCCTAGAAGAACAAGTTCTCTGAGTTTGAAGTGCCAAAATGAATGAAAACTTTAAATGCTGGATCTGTTGATCTGTGAGATTTAGGGCTGTGAAGGTATCATAGCAATGTTTACAAGTCAGTTTTTTCATTCTATTTATAAGCTAACATGATACAGAGAAATATACGCACGTGCGCGCGCACGCGCGCACACACACACACTCATCCCACCCCACTAGTGACATAGCCAAGATTAGGATCTCATCTCTTAATCCTGTTTTTTTTTTTTCATCATATTCTCAACCGTATCATGTAAATATGCCTCGGTTCCTTCAAATGTGAATGCTTTTTTGATATTAATGCCCAGAGAATACTACATTCTAAGTGGAAGCACTATGACTTTAAAGGTATATAGTAAATAAAACATTGACTTGTTAGGGTTCTCTAGAGTTTAAATTATTTTTAGGAGTTGGACTTTAGTCAGCCCATTATTGAAGTGGGCTTTCACTATATATTTAGTGAGAGATGCTCCTCAACACCTATGTGGCTCTCAGCTATCCCTTTAATAAAGCTTTTGGATCACAATTCATTGAAAGGAATACCTCATGGTAGGAACTACTGATCTGACAAAACTGGCTTGCTGCTGGTTCTAATAACAAATAATTATGCCTGGGAATAAACCGGCTATAAAAAGAAACCAAACCATTTAAAAGATTTTTATTTCAAAATATAAAAAAATCTACACCTTCCATGGTTAGACTATGTAAATATCATTATTAGAGACCTTACTATAAGAATATCTACTGAGTTTTCCATATCTAGCAGTATTATACTTTGAATAAAAAAGACATGACAGTCATATATTATGACATAAACATAACAATAGGAAGTAGAAATGGGAAAATCTTAATATCAGATTTACATTTTTATATTTACCATGTAAGTACCAATAATCCTACAATGTGTGGGAATTATTTTTGTGTGGGTTTTGAATGCCAAGAATATCTGAGGTGTAAAAATACAGGATATCTGATAATTACTTGCTGACCATTAAAATTCTAGCCTTCAATTGGAAGTTGAATATAGAAAAAAATAGGAAACTATTCTTGGTATCTTTCTGTCTGCTGTTTTTAAATTAGATTCCGTGTGTCTTATGGAATTCACCTAGAAAATGTCTTTTTATGAATTTGTGCTATCAAAACAAGGTCTAAGTCCTTACATTATAATGCTACATTTGACTATGTCTTTCAGGTTCCTTGAACTCCAATCTTATTTAGGAGAACTTTATAACAAATTAATCTTAATTAAGCTATATTTACCGCAAATTTACAGCTCTAAAAGATAATCCCAATGCCCAACACAGAAAAGCTACTCAAAAAATAGTTTTTGAATAAATAAACTACATAAGAGGCCAGGCCAAAAAAAAAAAAAAAGCCTCTAAGAAAATACAGTTTCTAAGTACCAGATAAAAAAGATATTTCTTTCTTTGGCCAATTTGCTTGCTTGGGTGCAAAAGGTAGGCATTTTAAGTTCTTCCAATCTTACTGTATTTTAAGACCCAAAAAGAAGTAACATTACAGAAAGATTAAAAGGAATTTGGAACATGTTAACGATCTACTCAACTATTAACACAGCCTCTGTTTCTGATAGGAAAGAAAATTAATACTTATAGAGAATATAAAGTGCAAGGTTGTGAAGGGCACATATTTATTATAAAACTAAGCATGGGAAGAAATAGTTTTTTTTCCTCCCGAACTGCTCTCCTTTATATTGCCAACATCAGTCAATTGAGATTTTTTTTTTCGGGTGTCTCTCATGTAGAGATTTTGTAGCATTTTGCAAATGGGTTCTTTCCACTAGTATCCAAAGTGTTTCCCTTCTCCGTAATTCATATTGAATATATCCATATTCATGAGTATTATATAAAGCAGTTAACAGAACCAAGGAAAGATAAGTTGCTTAAGCGGAAAATGAATACTGGTAGGCTGTGTTCAGTAAGCTATAATATTGAGAATGCCACACACTCCCTTTAGACCTTGTTGCCTCCAAGGTTTCTTCTAACACAGTAATTCTCTCACCCAAGATCTAAACTGATGCATGTATGTATTTGCAAATGGAATCGCAAGGGCCATTTTAAAGTCCATTTTTTTTTTGCAGGCAAATATTCCAGACATTTTTCCTTCTTATTTCTCTGAATAGACAAATTATAACATTATTTAAAATCATAGGTGGGAAAAAAAACCTCACCCATTGCTTGGACTCTAACCTTATTCCTCAACGCCTTCCTCCCCTCAGTTTGCTCTCTATAATCTTTAAAATTCACATACTCATTATTCACTGCGATCTTACTTACCTGCAGCAAGCCAATCATGCTCAACCTTGACCATTATTTGAAAATACTTTAAATTTTTCTATCCTATCCACATCCTTATTACAAGAATCTAAAGTTACTGACACAAAACTTTCAGGAAGGTGGTCAAGGCACACAGCTGACACTCAGGTGACAATAAAATAAGGAACACACCTTGAGCACATGAGGCTGAATACATTTAAAGAACTTACTTTTTAAACTCTTGTGGATAGATATTTAAGCGTTTGATTTACTTTGGAAGATCACTTTTTAAAGGCGAATTTAAAACCAAGACCTACAAATCGGCCACGTTTTGTCAGCGTGACTGGTGGAAGATGAGTTCTTGGGTCACGTGACCCAGTCCGCATCGCCAGATGCGTTTATTAACAACACTGCTTTCTGGGCTCCGTTCAAGTAACTGAAATCACCTCCAATAAGTTTTTATAAAACTATGCTTTTAATATCCTTCGCAAATGATTCCGTTCTATAGTTCTTGAGCTACCTTAAGCCATCAGTATTTAAACACATTTGTGTCTTTGAGATTCCCTGTAGTACCTGCATAGGGTTTATGTGAACTAATGTTACTAAGTGCACAGCTTCTAACTCACCATCCGAGACAGGAGTTGGAATCTGTGTTTTTACCTTAGTGCCCTCAGATGTGACATCTGCCTTCTAGCTAGCTGTTACCTGGGGATGGGACTATTTTACTACTCAACGGATAAGGGCTATCTCCATCTTTAGTACTCTTGGACTCTCCCCAAATATGTCAATGAAACAGTCCTCTGTTTAAAGTTCCAAGACGTTCTCTATGCTTAATTATTCTGTGCATGAGCATAGGATTAAGGAACCTGATTTGTGGCAGGATAGTCAGTCTCCAGATCCCCTTTCAAGGTGTTTCATAACAGTATTTCTTAAGCCTGGATGCACATCTGAATTCCCTGGAGAGGATTTAAAGGCGCAGATGCCTAAAACCCTGCCTGCAGAGATCTGGCCTGGGACAAGGAGAGCACAGCGCAGTCTCCGTAGATCATGCTAATGTGGGGAGTTCCTGAGAGACCATCCATGTATACAGGAGATGTGAGCAGTTCCTTGACTTGAAGGTAGAAGTAGGGAAAGACCAAGTATGTACCTTGAAAAAGTAGTTCTCATTTTCTCTTTAAGTTGTAACTGCATGTTTATATTTGCAACTTGATAGACTGGAATATTCAGTCGCTAGGATCCTTTGCAACACTAAAATCTTACATTTCTGTGACCTGCTTATCTGCTATGTGGATTTACAAAACCCCTTCCCTGGATCCTGAAGTCCTCACTTAATGGATGGAAAAGTAATTTGAAATTGGGATATAGCAATAAGCTGTCACATGGAATTTTGTTGACCCCAGATTTAGAAGTGAATCCCAACTCTGCCGTTCACTAACTGTTTGCTAGCTACTTGATTTCCTTTGGCCTTGCATTTTGCACTGTCAAGTAGAGGTAGACTATTCTTGATGTGTTTTTTGTGAGGACAAATAAAATGACATTTAAGTGACTGAATAATACATTCAATGAGTATAATTTATTACTATAAAGACACATTGTGAGGCATCCAAAAGTGTTTCCACAACTTCACTTCTAAAAGTCTGAAAATGTTAAGTAGACAGCTTACACGGATCATTGCCAATTTAAATAAGCCAAAGGAAATCTTCAGGAGAAGAGATACAAATGAATACAGTGTTTAAGTGTGTTCACATCTTCTGTAATTACTAAGTAATGGAAGGGGAGTCGGGAGTTGGCAGTGGTAGTGCATAGGTATTCTTTGCATTACTAAATACATACACCATTTCTTAAAATTACTGGAAGCCATGCAGGCCTAATTTTCTCTCACTGTTAAGCAGTCAATAAATTAACAGTCAAATGAGCTTATTATCACTTGGTACAGCTAGTCACAATGAAATAACAGAGAATCTCAGATAACATTTTCTGATAAGGAAAGAGGTACAGAAATATTCACTCTGACTTACGCTGTTCCCTAAAACTGACTCACTAGCTAAACCACAGAGCTAGTCAACAGTGGGAGTTAGGAAAAGGAATCAAATCTCCATCTACTTTACCTAAAGTTAAAATAAACTCTAAACATTGCTTATGAATGTGAGGTATAAATTCAGGGTGTAGGACTGTATTTGTTTAGTGGTGCAGAAATAAAAAAGTATTAGCCAGACTATGATTCAGACAGGAAGGGCTAATTTACATAATAAATACATTTTGGACATGAATATTCTTAACCATGGGCTGTTTCTAAGCTGTTCTATGGTAAGGCAAAACAAAAAAGGAAAATTTTATTTTTATGGCTGAAAAAAATGAATAATACTCAGAATAGTATTTTCAGATAGTTCCGAATCCTATCACTTTATAGAACTTTAGAAATGTTTATTATTTTGGATATATAATGTGAGAGCACTTAAAAATTGAATGAATTTATTCTGAGTTATCCAGAAACCAAATTGTTGAACTAATAGTAAGCATAAAGTCCATCAAACAAAAACTTGCTGAATTTCATTATGAAAACCAAATATAAGTTTTAGCCTGTAGAAAGGTAAGTTCATTGTGGTGACTTTTCCTACACATGGCTGCATTCCATTTTGATTAATGAGGGTGCAGGATACAGAAAAGCAAGCTTGGCAGAAATGAAACCCAGGCTGAATTAACAGCCTGGTGCTAATCATCATGCAAGAAATTTGTGCCAGAGTTACAACAATGCAGCCCCAATTCACAGATTGGCCTCATTAGCCACCACCAGTCCTGCAGATGAGACGATCCTGAGGATGCCATCCATGTCCTAGGTGACGTTGCCAGAAAAGAGAATGCTAGCTATCATGTGGGCCAGAGTCTGTGCCCAAGGACTATGATGGCGATCAGGCTTTTCACATACTGTTTCTCTTAGTTGCGATCTTGAGCAAATTGAAATTATCTGGCTGCCCAGGTAAAATGGAGAACAGTCTACAATTTAGATAACAGATAACCTGTCTCAAGTATTGTATGTATTACTACAAAGGAATGAATCAAAGAACAAGATGATCATACAGTTACAAGAAAAAATAAACCTTTCATCTTGTAGATGTTCTGCATTCAAATCAATGAAAGTTCCCTCCTGGAAGAGTAACAGGCTATGTGACATTGGAAATAGAGAAATAGTAATCAAAATAATAGGATCTTTTTTTTAATTCTTAAAAACAAAAACGTAAACCTTTAGAGCAACCGGTATGATGGTGATTTTTCAGAACAACTTATTCATTCATATGTCCCCCCCCTTTTTTTTTCTCTTTGAAGATTGATGTGGTAAAAGTTAAGGTGGTTAGTGAAGTATAGAACAACATAAAAAATAACATTAAGTCATGTACAGAGCAAAGGTAAGCAGGAGTGTTTGCTGGAAGAAATGGATATTGTCAACATTATTTCATTTAATTGATGAGATATTATTCTTCACTGAATAATATGGTCTGTTCTGAACCCAAAGGAACATGCATATATAAAGGTGCATAGTGAATTTGATGTGGATCCAAGTTCACAAAGCTAAAGAATGGAGAAACTTGGTGATAAAGAACAAAGAAAAAAGCAGAAAAATTAAGGGTGGGAACCCAAATTCTAGTTTGTGAAACCTATTGTATGATTCACTAGCTTCTCTGGACCACCGATTTCTTTCTCGTCTGCCCACGGTGGGGAGGACTTTACATGAAAATACCTGGCAGGTTTTAGTTTATCTTGAGTTGTTGGCTAGACATTCTGGTTTAATTAGCTGGCACAGGGTATGGGCTGCCACATTTTCTTGTAGGATTTTCCTTCTTTACTTCCTGTACCATCCTATGTAGTATCCATTGCTCTGTATGCTATAAGAAAGAAAGGTAAGAATTTAACAGGCAATTCTTTTAGGAGCGCTAATGAAATGGTTGCTAAAGTGAACACCACAATGGAATTTTGTGAAGTGGGAACCTTGGGTATTTCTTCTTAACATTTCCTCAAGAACACACACATGAACACATACATGCACACGCACACACATACCTATTCCTGCTTTGGTACTTCATGTGTAACTTTGAATAAAACAACGTACATTCAAGTAAGAAATATCAAGATGATCGTGCTAAAAAAAGTGCTAATTCTAGCCAATACATGAATTTTAAGTGTCAGTAATCCATAAACTACTTGGATAGTTGTTGTTTGTTTTATTAATGTAATGTGATTTTGCACTACTGTATTGTCATATTTAAGAAGACTCAAAAAAACCCAGAAACATAAATGCCAAATGTACAGTTTATAGGTTCATGTTAGTTGTGATAAGGATTTTACTGCATTGTGCTCATAGTTGTTTATTGCTATCAACTTTCTGTATGTATACTATTGCAATGTAGACCCAATAGGGTTATTGTAAGCACACTAGTCATCTGAACTTTTATAGCTAAAAATCACACATTGATCAGAAATCACTTTTCTACTTATTTTTTTGTAGAGTATTTTTCCACACTTGAAAAAAACATGATTCTTTTATATCAAACATCAGCTTTTCTTTAAAATCTTATTTTAGTAGCCAGTGCATGTTTGAAATAAGATGTGTTAGAAGTTATATAAAGATATTAAGGTTGTGTTATATTTAGTGAAAAAAAAATGCATGTCATTGGTGAATCATGCAATTTGGGGGGGATTTACACTGCCAGCTCACACAAGGCTTTGTCTCTATCCACATGCATGATTCATATCCTTTCAAATGTCCTTTTTAAACTTTAGTAAAGTGAAAATGCTGTTTGTAGCGCTAATGAGCCAATAGATGATGCTGCTTTGCTTTTTTTCTAACTTTGCAGCATATTGTAGTAGATAACCCCCCCACCCCCAATTTTCTTCTTGGAGTTTATTGTTGACAATAAAAATATAACAAGTAAAATCATTCATTGACAAATGATACAATTTATTATATAGCAACTTACTATTATAAAGCATGAGAATATGAAAAATGTCATCTTACTCTGTTCCATACTATGAACATACTATGGCAGCTTTTTTTACAATCAAGAATGATATGTCTCTTTTTTACACTGCCAACAATCAGTACGTCTGCTGGTGCAGAGAGGAGTTGGGGATTGGGAGGCTAGAGGGCCAAGTTTGCCCCAAACTGAACTGAGTGGCAATGAAAATATTGGGCAATGCGGACACCCATCAGTGTCACTGGTAGGGAAAAAAGGTGAACCCAATACAGTTTATGGTCACATAGATAATTAAGGAAAAGATGATTATATAGAAAATAAAATATTTGACTGCAAAGACTTGAGTCTTTACATGCTAATAATTTGCAGTCGTCATTGGGAATGGAAATTTTTCAGTGAAGTTTTGTTTTTGTAATTGTGTGCTTGTTTTCAGAAAACACACTCGTGATTTTGAAAGGGCTTAATTCCAAACAAACAATATGTGTGGACGAATGACCACACCCCTATGAAATTAGTCATTCATCAGATATAGTCAGGCTAGAACATAGCATTTGGTGACTTAAAAATACCCATGTAAGCATTTAATACTGTTGAAAGGCAATTTCATTGCTATGCTCTTAAAACAATGGGGATCCTATTTATACATTTATTTATTTACTTATTTACTGAAGTTTGGTTCATTCATGCTCAATTTTAACAGCTTTCTGTGAAGTTCGTTATAGTGGTAAGAAAAGTTGACTCTTATTCCAAGTGAAAATCATGGTATTGAGTGACTATACACTGGAATAAAGCATGAAGCCAAAAAATGAGTTACTGGGCATATCAGTGTGGAGATCAGCTTCACTGACCAGGATGTTGTATGTATAGGACATTCAGCAAACATAGATTTGGGCTCTTGGTTTGCTACCATATTGTTCCTTTCATTGACTCACCCTATAAATAACATACCACAATATGGCAGCTAAGCAAATATTTTAATAAGCCATGAAAGGCAAAGTGCCCTAGGAAATGTGTTTATTCAGCTATGTGGAGAACTTTTGAGTTTTCTGCAGATTAACTGGCGATGCCCCCCTCCCTTAAAAACACCACCACCATGTGGATTCCTGCTATGATGTCTTTCTGGTCTGAGAGTGTAACACACGTGAAATAAAATGACTTCAGCCATCTCTGCTAAGATCTTAAGGCAGAAATAAATGTATAAAGGATTTGAGCCTGTCTGTGTAAGAAGAAATCTCTTTCTTCGCTCATACTTCCTACATTCAGTGTAAGTATTTCACTGATTTACCACTGGAGTGATTCTTTGGATGTAAATAATAATGTTCTATTCAGACCTAATGAATTCCTGTACTGTGAATATTTAAAATAAAAAAAATTCCATTTAAATATGCAATCGTGTTGGTTATTTATAATGCTTATGTTCAAAAGTATTCTCTCGTGAAGATTCACGTACAATCCCTGTGTATTCCATATTAAATTTAAAAATTAGGTAAATATATGTGCTTATTATACATTAATTGCAAATCCAAATCAAAAAATGTAAGTCAGTATATTTCTGTAAACTGTTAGCCTGATTTGTTTTCTTAATAGTGTATTGTTTCAATGAATGCACAGCTGCTGGGGTGGGATATGGGGAAAAGGAAAGAAGATACATTTGGGAGATAGAATCTATCTACTTTTTAAAATTTTATATTGATTCTGGCTGGGAATATGCTTGACTTTACATTCTCAATACTCCAGTACTCTCCCGTTCTCCTGATTGTTTTTATTCAGGGTTGTAGATTCAAAACTTAGCTAAGCTCCCAAGTTTATATATACATATGAAATACTTCAGCCATGTGCTTCTAATTCCAATTGTCTGCTGTCATCTAAAGTCTATAAACCTGTTGCCTTGAATAGCCCCTGTGAGGAAACTCCAACACCTAATTCTATTCTAATCTTTTATTCACTTAATGGCACTACCAGAAATTATGTTGCCTAATAAAGAAATCATTTTTGACACTTTATCTTCCTTTCCCACTCCCACTTGACCATTAATTATCTCTAAAGTAACAGACAAAACTAAACTACAGCAAACCTTCGAAATCTGCAGAATGGAGTTTACCAGAGTGGGGAGGAAGGAACAAGGTGAGGATTAAAATATGCAGGATGCCAAAGAGTTGTGGTGGAGGATTATAGGAACATTGGTGGTGGCTGTGGTGTATCACCATACATAAGAAGAAGTGTGAATCAATACCACCAAATCATACACAGTTTGTAAACCAATGTTACTCCAATAAAATTAATACACTTTATTAAAAAAGCATTATATGAAAAGCAGTTTAGACAAGTCAGGTTCCCAGATCTTCTGAGAGTTTGAGACCAAAAACAAGATAGCTGCAGGAATTTTATCAGTAGTTAAGGTAATTATTTCTTGTGTTAATATGGGTAACTGTATTTGTGTCTTACCATCTCAGTCTTTTTGTGTTTTTTGTTTGTGTGTGTGTGTGTGTGTGTGTGTGTGTGTGTTCATATGCATCTGTGAGTATCTGTCTTAACTGAGGGGAAGTGAAAATCTTTTTCAGTCTCTTCTCTTTATGCATCATTTTCTCAGGAGACACAGGACTGTAGCTGTACCTGGAAGGAGATGAAAACTCCTCCATCCAAAGTTTATTTAGAAAGTAGTAGAGTTGAAATTGATGTTAAAACATTTGGCTCAAGAGCCTCAACACTTAATCACTGTTTTACTATTTGTAAGCAATGGGATTAAGTGATTTGAAACAATGATTGATTTTTGCTATAGGATTTCTTCCTACCTTTAACATGTTTTTTATGAATTTCCTACAGCAGGAAATAGCACAAAGTTCCCCAAATTAAATAAACATCAACTTTTTATTTTCATGGAATACCTAAAGCTATTAGTAGAACATTCCTTAGGAAATGTTACTATAATTATTTTCATTCTGAAGTAATACATAAGAAAAAATTGAACCAGAAACATAATTGAACTAAAAGTAAGTATATTTTTTAATTACTTATTTTAATTATGTTTATTGAGATAACATTAATTCACATTGTATGTTTTAGGTATATGTGTATAGGTTCAGACATCTACAGATATATGTTATATCACACTACAAAGCATATTTATTTTGGGTTCACTTTCAATTTGTTAGAAATTTTTTTTCTAAAAGGTTTTTTAAACTAGCAAGCAAGAAAGAATGCAGTTCATTTTCAGATAAATAAATAGCACAATGTTAATTAGCTAGTACTCCCTGTGTGGGATATAATACACCAAGAATTCATGTGTTCAAAGAAATAAGAACTTAGAAAGGGTATAATTTAGTCAAATTCTTTAGTGATAAATTTATAATGAATTCAAAATAGAAGCTAAGGAAAACAGTTCCTTTCTGGAAATATTATATGAAAGACAATTAAACAATTTAGCTGCAATGCACTGCTTATTGGGATTTCAAGAGAAAATATCATGACTTTCTAAAATCAGTGAACTAAAAATTTCAGAAAAAAATTCTGCTGAGCATACTAAAAAAGATAAAATTAAGAAGCCATCTTCCAAAATCATTGAATGGGTGGGTAGTAAGAAATTAAAAGACCAAGATACTCGTAGGGATATGAATCCAGATATTTTAACCTATTAGGAAAATTTTACCTGAGTCACTTTATAGTTATGTACTGGTCACCAACAAAAGCTGAGCTGCTTTTTTATTTTAGGCATGATTGCATCACCACAATTCTTAGGTGATGAAAATCAGCCTTCAGACTCCACCAAGTGTGTTATCTTGACAAATTTCACTTTGTTTTGGGTTGTGATCCAAAGAGCCACATCCTAGAGGTATAGTCAAGTTTCCTGGTAAGTGGGAAACTTAAGCCCAAATTCCATTCTTAAATTATGCAGCTAATAGTGACCCCAGAAACTTAGCAAAAGCAATACAGATTTTCTTTAAAGAAAGATAAATTATTCTCAACTGCCAGTTAATTATATAAATACGTTCTTATTGTCAACTGCAGAAAAATGTATTCTAACATGAGATGACTTGTCATGGATGAAAACTCATATTTGAAAAAAAGATAAAAAATAATCTGAGTTTAAGACAGGCAGAGAGTCTGGTAATGTGGAGAGTCAAAGGCAGCCACATTTTACAGAGCAGAGTAATAAACGAGAGCTAGACAGAGTCTCCATAGAACTAGAGGGAGGGGGTGGTAATAATTCAGTAGAGAATTGCTTAAACAAAACATGTATATGATAAACCTATCTGCAGACAGAGAACAAACAACTGGAAAGGACTAGTGAGGACATCCTTGGAAATTATACAAGATGGAGTTGATGGGTTCCTACCAGAGAGAAGACAAAATCTAAAATTCACAGAATTTGTGGTAGAGTACTCAGTATCTATTACTTTATTTGAGGGGGGAAATTAATCCTAAACTAGAGGTTGTTTTTGATATCAGGTCAAAGTAAGGCAGATGCCTCCAGCCAACACGCCAAAGGAAAAGAGCTACACTCTTAAAATGCAGCTTCTAATGCCCAGATTTTTCCAGATTTTCTCACCCACACGTGGCAGCTGCCAGCATCATAATGCAATTTCAACAACAGTTTTATTAACAAGGAAAATTAGCCAGGAAAACAGGAAGTCCTTCATGCCAAGTGGCCAGGTACCTTACCCCAGTCACCATTTTAGTCCTAAAGGTCCTGAAAACATATGTTCAAGATGGTACCCTTGTGCCACTCCAAACCGGAGGCAGGCACTTTGCAAACCTGACGTAGTCTTTCTTTTCCATCTTCTCTTTGCTGCTCTCTCCAGCTTTCAGAGCTGCTCAGCTTCTCCAAGGTTCTTCAAACTCTTCCAATAAGTCCTGATGCAAAATCAGCTTTCCAAATCCCTGAATTTCTCCAGGTACCAGCTATCTCCACGTCACCTTGCTCCAGTGCCACACACTTTCTTGACCAGGCCCACCTTTGGTGTGTCTGGTCACACAGGGCCTGCTCTCAGCAGCCCCGAGTCACCCTCAGCCTGCCCTTTAGCATCCGACTCCACATCAGTTACCCCTCTCTTGGCCATTCTCCCACCATGGCTCCTTGCCACCACCTGCTCACTTCCAGGGGACTTCCACCCAGCCTGGCCACTCTGGCTCCTATTTTTAGGCCCATCATTATCGCATCTCCCACACCTCTCCCCAGGCTATTCAGCCTCCTCTTTTTGTGCACCCTTTTCCTGCTTCTTGTTCCTTCTCTCAGACCCCACCCACCAGGACAATATGGCATCCAATACCATTTTCAATGGCATCACTATCAGAGGCCCCGGCTGCCCACCCAGCCAAATCACCCCGGCTGTGTTCAAAACAAAGCTAAGAATATTTAACAAAAAAGAAAACAATACCTATAACCCAATAAGCTGATACAATATGCAATGTTTGACATTTACCCAAAAGTTAAATCTAAACTAAGCCAGAGAAAGAGAATAATAAAGATTTGAAAAACATCAAAGAAAAAATGAAAAATTAATGGAGATCAATAAAATAAAAAATGGATTCTTGGAGATGATAAATAAAAGAAAAATCTCTAGTAAGGCTTTCCTTTGAAAAGAAAGAGAAGACCTAAGTTACCAGAAATGAGAGAATGACATTTTATGGATTCTATGGGCACCAAATGTTCAATGAAGGAATACAGTGAACAAACCTATGACAATAACTGTGATATCTTAGGAAATGCACAATTTTATGAAAGTCACAAGCTATTCAATAAAGTTTATTCAAAAAGAAAAAAACCCTAAACATTCCAATATCTATTTTCACAAAGTGAATTTGCACTTAAATGTTCCCACAAAGAAATTGCTACTTCTAAATGATTGCAGAAAAACAAATTCTACCTAATTTTATTAAACACTTAACAAATAAATATTGCACAAATTCTTTCAGAAATGATGGTTTTTACAGATATGTTCATCTGTCAGAAACTATAAAATATCGTATATGTATATATTTATCATACATTAGTGATGTCTCAATAATCTATTTTCGAAAGGATTAAAAAGCAATGTTCTCAATAATAGGCAACAGACAATTTCTATAGAAAAAATATTAACACTTATAAGAAATGAAAAGATACGCAATATTGACAGTGTTTTGTACCTCTTATCAATTTCAAAAATATAAAGATCAAGAAAATACAGAGAAAAATGTGGTGTGACAAGTAAATTTATATACTACAGGTGGAGTTCTAAACTTTCCCCCATCATGGAAAACAATATAGATAGATAGATAGATAGATAGATAGATAGATAGATAGATAGATAGATAGATAGATAGATAGATAGATAGATAGATGATAGATAGATACATACATACATGCATGCATGCATACAAATAGATATCAACTAACATAAGTAATTTAATATTCATTTATCTAACACATTTTCTTTTATCATAAGTTCTAAGAAAATGATTTAGCAATAAAGAAAAAGTTATTCAGACCAATGTTTTCTCCATTACATGTAAGAGACAAAATAGAACAATTCAAATACTAAACAGCATAAGAGGTTTCATAAATCATGTTGCTGATATTATAAAACTCCTTGAAGTAAAAAAAAAATGACTGAACGTGTAAGACCACAGAAATCAATATTAGGTATAGCTATAATTTTGGCTATTTTAAAATATGTATTAATGAGAAAGATAATAAAATCTGGTTCTAGTATGCCAAAATAAAAAGTTTGCTTATGGTGGGAAAACCACTGATTATTTAAATATTTTTAATGTTGCTGTTACATTTACATCAAAAGAAACAAAGGGAATACCAGTTGATCAGAATAATTCTTGTCACATAGGTTTTCTCTCTTTAAAATTATTAATCCTTTGAAAAAAAATTTTGTTAAGTATAAATAATTTGCATTAAATCATTTATATTCTATTTTTTCTCCCAACTTCATCGGACATCTGACCTATAGACAGTAGCCATGGACTGGTGTGAAGTCCTGAAGTAGAATGCAATCTCTGCAGCATGACATTTTTCAGTTGAGCTAAGCGCACATGAATATGAATGCAACAGAGACACTGTGTCTAAGGGAGTTTTCTGCTGTGATGGCTGCATTCTACATTGTGCACAAAAAAGCAATAAGGTTGGGGCGGGGGAAGTAACTAGCAAGCAATCACAATTAAAATCTTTGCACAGTTGAATGTCCACAGAAATGTTCATCCAGTATCTTGGTTAACTGATCCTTCTTGGAGCTGTAGATTCCTGGGTGTACATGCTTCCAATAGAATTCTATGTGACTAATAATAAAAATGTCTCAAGGGGCCGGGCATGGTGGCTCGTGCTTGTAAGCTTCAGCCTATGAAGCGGCTGGGGCTAGGGATCGCGGTTCGAGCCCCGCCTGGGGCCAGTAGTGAGACCTAGCTCCAAAAAAAAATAGCTGGGTGTGGTGGCGCGCGCCTGTAATCCCAGCTACCTGGGAAGCTGAGACTGGGGATTGCTTGAGTCTGTGGTACCCCGGGCAATGAGAGCCTACGGTTCCACAGGCAAAAATAGCAAGACCTAGTCTCAAAAAAAAAAAAAAAAAAGTCACAAGATGCTGCTCTCTCCCCATTTCTCCTCCTTCCTTCATTGTACCCCACACTTTCTCCTAACATGAAGGAAATATGTTCAAAGCTTGTTCATCTATGTTCACAACAATATCACCAAATAGTTTAATGTTGGAGAAAACTTAGTGCTCCTGGAAACCATAGCCTCTACATATTGCTAAATTTTTCTCTTTACCCAAAATGCTTGTTTTTACAAGTTTAAAACATGTTTTCAATCTATGAACTCAGGCATTGACTTCACATAGTTATTTTTATAATTGACATAGTTTCTTTATTAGCCAATCATTGATAATCTAATTTGCATTTCAGAAACCCATTCAGATCACTGCAGCTTTTTGAACAGGTTATTCTTTTCCACATAATACATGATAATGCATGGTAAGTCCACAAATCCCTTTGCAGACTTCATACACATTCCTTAACTTTTGCCATTTGTAAGTTTAGAAATGTTTAGCAGTTACATAATAGAGTTGTGAATTGAGACTATGTTTACAATATTTAGCATGGTAACATTAATTATCACTACCATGAACGGCTGTAGTCAAATTTCTAAGTAAATAAAGCCTACCTGAGCTCTCTAGCTGCTACCATATGGATATGGGTAACTTTCTTATTGCGTCATGAATTTAAGTTTTATTAGCATCATTAAATTTGCCTTTGTTAGACACATGATGTTAAATACTGTTCATTATATTTGGGAAAGATTGACTTTTCATGGGAATGTAAAGATCCTTAACATTAACATTAGTGATTATTTACTAGCATCTAACACAAAGTTATCAATCAGAAATGATTATTAAAATGTGCTGAAAGCTAAACTTCAGAAAATAAATAAGAAAACTGATCTATTCTAATTTAGGTTCAAGAATAAAATCCTTACTACAAATGGAATCTAAAGAAAGCCTTGACATATATATCGAATGCTTTGATGTTCAATATATTTCACGAAGTAATTTCCTCCAAAATTCTTTATGGAACAAACTTTAGTGCTAAGAAAAAAAACTAGTAATACAAAATGGTCACATGAAAACTGAAAAAAAAAATACTCACTACTTCATAAAGCCAGGATAATCTCTGCCATTCAGTCCATTTACATATTTTACAAATAAACTAGAGTTTAAGAAAGCTAAGGGAGTTTCAATAGTCTGTAGTTGTCATAATTACTACTAATCTCTTACCCTCAGTCACTATACCCATTCATTACATGTCATGTTTCTGTATTAAATCAAATAAAAGTAGGTACAAAAGGAGCATGCCAAAAATATGCATCTGGGTATGGTCAAGGCTAAATGTTAGCTATAAACCAAAGCACAAAAGATATTTCAGAAAGATGCTTTCTTTTCCATTCATTAGGAAATTAATTAAGTCAATCAGTAGAAAGTGGTAAATAAAGGTATTTTACATGTTACAGTTTCAAGGCCATTATTCTTGTTGTCTTTCCAGACAAGTTAACCAAAATTTTCATGTGAATATAATCATGATAAAAGAATAACACCTTGAGTGACCTTTTTTTTTTAATTTGAGATTTCAATCAAACCAATTCAACCATTCATCTTCCACACTTTGGTCATTAATTAGCACTAGATTTTTTGTTTTTATTATATATAAAAGCATAGATAAAATTAAAACTATATTTGCTTAGGAAACATTCATTTAATTCTTTAGTAAGTAAGATACTGTTACAGAATAACCCCCTAGACAAAAACCAGAATCTCAGGACCAATTATAAATGAGCCTTTATCAGCCAGCCATGACTGTCACCCCCTGTAGCAACAGGGAAGAAAACAAACTGTGACCTTCAGGGGATATAGCAAAAGGAAATCATGACTACATTCCTTGATGAAATCTAGACCAAGCAAGATTACAGAAGCAGAATTGTTAGTCAAAAACAAAAATGTGAGTCATACAGCAATATCTGCTGCTTTCTGTACCATCTCCTTAAGTGTAACAAGCAGTTGAGCAAGGACCTTGGGAACTCTACTTCAAGGCAAGAATTATGTCTACACGTCACGATGATCTGGTGTACGTGCAGGAGAGACATGCTTACAAAATACTGTGTTTTGGTGTACGTGCTGGGGAAGGGTCCAGCTATGTCTGACTTCAACCCTTATTCCCCTGGGAGCTTCAAATTCATCTCTAGAAACTGAAAAATCAAGCAACAAATTCAAAACACTAGTCCAATTGCTTTTACTATTAAGACTGGAAAAGATATTAGAGATTACTAATTTCCAGCATTCAATAATTAGGAAAACTCTAACGCATTCATAGTGAGCAGGCTATTCTGATGAGAACAGATATACAAATTTAAGTTTTGGTATTTGGTCCAGAAATAGTTCAATATATTTTAACTTACATATCTGAAAAGTTAGAGCCCTAGGATTAGGTTCTCAAATTGATAACCACATAACTACAAGCTGGATGATTTTACTGATAATGCTTTCAAAAGCAAAACATTTAATCTAACTTTAGAAAGCACTATAAATAAAACAGACTCTTAGTACAGCTTTTCTCAGCTTCCCACTAAGCCACATTTACTGTTTGCTAATATGGATCACAATCTAGGTTCCAGCCTAGAGGAAAGAACAAACCTGAGGGCTGAAATAAAGCAAAGACTGATAGTAAAAATGTGAAGATGAGTGGAAATGATTCCTTTAAGTAGGAGTTGGATGTGTACAATTTAAAAGTGTCAGTGTTTGAAAAGGAATAAATAAATTATAAAGACAGGTAGATACAACAGATTAAACAGAAATCCAAGGAGCAATTTACTGAGAACAAAAAATAGAAAAAAATAACTACAAACAGAATTATCTTTTTCATGCCAGTAATGAAGTTGATGATTCAGTTAGGGAAAAGAAGTGAGGGTAAAAAACATTTTTAAAAAGATAAGGAGGTCACTTTTTACTGAAACACAAGTGGGTAAAATCAGTAAGTATATGGCATCTCCTTGAATGAGGCTTCTCAGCACTGGAGGTAGGGCAAGATGAGGAGAAAGAAAAGTCCCATATAGATCCCTAAACTATAAATACATGCATATATTCTTTTACACACACACACACACACACACACACACACACGGGATACACAGACAAATAAGCCCACCTTCATTTTCCTAACAAAAGTCAGTTGCCTCGAATGACCTTGTATTACAGAAACTTTTAACAGTCACTACCTACTGTCTTATCCAATTTCTTTTTTCATTTCACTTCAGTCCACCCTTTCATAACCTAGTTCAAGAATCTAAAACTGCTACGGACCGGCCGGGCGAGGGCGCAGGCCGGATGACCAGAGTTCAGCTGGGCAGGAAAGACACAGGAGCCGGCGAATGGCGAACAGACACACACTCAAGGGGTGATGAATTTGCTGCGATTTCTTTGAGGTTTTTGTGGATATATATATAGTGTTTTAGGCGATTATATCAGCATTTTAAGAGTATATGCGATTAACATATCAACAGATTGCAGATTTATCCTAGGTGTAACTTAAACATTTTAACTAACAACATAGTTTCCAAAAGCATCCTAAAACAATCTTTTACTTTGTTATCCCTTCACTGAGACTCCACCAAGGTAAATTGGATTTGCTTTGAAACTTAAACATTTTAACATAACGTTTTCAAAGGCATTTCAAAACAATCTTTTGTTATTCCTTCACTGAGACTCCACCAAGGTAAGTAGGATTTGCTTTGACTTTTTTAGGGAAATACCCTGACTGCAGGGCTGCTTAGAATTGTTTACTAAATTAGAGGATGGCCTCAACAACTCCCTTGCCTGGGATTTGGGGCCAGTGCCCTAAAGGTCCCCTTGTGAAGGTCAGCTCCCAGAAACACCCCTCCTGTGGGGGCAGAGAGCTTCGCCCATGGGTGCTTTCACTCCATGGGTCCCCCATTTCAGGTCAGCTCCCACATAAAACTGTCCACGTTCGAGTGGACTAGTTCAAACCTAAGAGAACATTAAAAAAAAGCAGGATGAGAATAAAATGATGTTGACCAGTGGGGAGAGGAGGGTGGTGCAGAGGGGCTATTTGCATGGCTGTGCATAGAAACCATTTTCAGTGGGGATCATAATGTAGCACATATAGGTGCTGAATTATAATGCTGTACACCTGAAATCTACATAATGGCATAAACGAATATTTAATCAAAAATTTTAACTCTTTTGACTAGTCTACATTGCTTATATGATAATGTATTATCTCATTAGATGACCCATATTATTCAGGATGTGATTGAATTTCTCCTCCATTCAGTTTGATCTAGTAACCTTGAGATATTACATCTCTTAATTTTTATCACCTGGAAATGACATCTAGTTTATCTCTACAAATACACTGGAATCAAATAAATGTAATATAAATCAGTAATCAAGTAGCTTTAAGGCTGCCTTTTAATTCGATCTGTGGCAATTTGTCTAACAAATATATCATCATACAGTCAAATTAATGTACACAATAAAATTTCAAAGTGGCTCCTCCACCATTTGAATACTATGAAGTACTTTGCATAACAAGTGATATCAAAATGTTCTCCATTCCACAGGCTTCTTGTGATGAGTATATTTTTCTCTTTGGTGATAGTAACTATCTTGAGTTTTATGCATATTCTTCCTCCTGCAAAGAAACTGTAAGTATGACCATAGATTTCTCATATAGGTTTTGAGTTATGCCTTCTGTTAATAGCATCTTGCCCAGCCTGTAAACCTTTCTGTTATTAAAAATTCTCATGAGCTTATTCATAAGCCATTTCAAAGGGCTTCTTTGTCAGCCACATCAGTCCACCTGACAGATGATGATAGAAGTTGGCAAAAGTAGAAAATTGATCAATGGTTCCTTCATGTCCAAAAGACTCCAATATAGAGACAACAGCATCCAGTAGATTAATCCTTTTCTAAGCCCATGAAGTTTCATAAGCCCGCAAAGGGAAGGGTCACATAGAGAATGAACAGGTCTGTCTGCAGCCCTCAAATGCATTTGCAATCTGTCTTTCCAAGTTTTTTGAGACTTTTTAGTGAAATGGAGGTATTTCTGTGTCTCTCACCATAAATTAATAACTCAATCTATTTTCAAGCTCTCTTTACAAACAAGATATTTAATATATCATATTCTGTCAGCTGCTGTAGCATTTTGATTGTCTGTTCCTCTGGTAACTTTCTTCAAAGCATTCTCCTGGACTGCATTTTCTTAAATTATTCAGCTGAAAATGCTGTTACTTTATATTAAACTTTAGTAGTGATCAGCAGTTAATAAGTCAGTTATTATAACAGTTAGAAAGAGAATTTCATTAACTTTAAGAGAGAATGGAAACTTTCATATAAATCTCAGAACACCATTTATTTAAAGTATATTATAAAGTATTATATTATATATAATATATATATTATATTATAAAGTATATTGCTATTATCATTATTATCTTGATGTGCATTTAATGCCATCACATGTAGTATATATTTATATGACCCACCATGCCATACCTTTCATTAAGAATCCTTCTTAATAAAAAACCCTCAGGTGAAAAATTTTGCCCCATTGCTCAGATGTAGAAACTAAACTTCAAAGAGATTGTTTAAAAATAACTTGACTAATGTTAACTGGCAAAGCAGAACTTAGCACTGTCTGAATTCAATGTTCTATCCATTTGGCATTGCTGATCTTGTCTATGAGACTTGTGTTTTTTCCACCTGATTCAGTTACAGAATTAACAACTATTTTCTGAGATCCCTAAGTACACGGTAAGATGTAGAGACTCAGAGTACAAGTGAGGGGAAAATAGACCTGATCCCTGTTCTTATGAAGTGTACAAACCCACAATCACACCAATACATAGAAATTGCCAACTGTGACAAGTGCTATGAAGAAAGAGTAGAGTTTCAGGAAAACAGGTATTAGCAACTCCTGAAGATGAAGAGATGGAAGGGGTGTAACAGTCATTTTCAAATAACAGAAAAAAGTTCAGTGACCAAGGCTGAATGAGGCAAGATGAGGCTGGGTGATAGGACCTCTGTGAACAGTTAAAGCAACCTGCCAGAAATGGCATCTTTTGTGAATCAAGCCCTGTTAGCTAGCTAACATTAATCACCACCATTCATGTCCCAAACTGTGCAGGGAGCATGAACTATTACCCTCAACTCATGTAGAAATGAAAATGATCTGACTATCTAGGCACTCCAGGTACAAAACTAGGAAGCAGAAGGTTGAGGTGGAAGTTGGGTGAGCCTCCAGCAGAAACAGCACATTTTCACATATCACATTGGTTGAGGATTGCCTCAGCCACATGGGCTGAGGATTGGCCAGGTGGCTTCAGAAAAACATGAGCAGTTGACCATAAAACCTCAACACTAGGGGAAAAATATTGCTTCATAATAGTGCCCCATCAAAAGGCCTCTTTACAGGAAGCAAAAGATGACTTATTGTTGTAAAAAAAAAATAATTTTCTAAAATTATCACTGAAAATAAAATAATGCTTGAATACACATTACCACACACACACAAAAAAATCAATCTCTGTGTCTTTCTTATTTTCCATTCTAAACCCTAATTCAGTATACACCTTTGAGAAGATGCATTCTGGTCACTTCAGTATTCAGGGATCACTGACAGTTTCACTTTGGTTTTCCCAAAGTACAACAGACTAGAAACCTAAACACATACAAACAACTGTGTCAAAAAGAATGCATAGCCCTGAAAATGCTGGCAGGTGAGATCATGAACTGTAGAGCTATAAAAATAAACCTATTTTCTCTTCCATTACAAAGAAATTTCAATTTGAAGATGTGGTCCACTTATGAAGATGTCCAATATATCCTAAAACTGCAATAAAGATGTTTACACAGGCTCGTATCCTAAATCTACATAAGACTTTTTGTCAGAAATCTTACGCTTTTTGGTGTGGATGCCTTATGCACAGCCTGGGAGTGTGGATTTCAGGGCCTAACCTGTGTGAGTCTATCTGGGGACTGTTCAATTGGTCTCCCAGTTTCCAGACTAGAGATTTTGCTGAAATAACCTACTTTCTGAAAACTTTCCTCATTCCTCAAGTTTAAGCGTAAATACTGACTATTTTAGAAAGCTGTATAGATATGCCTCAGCAGTGGATGTGTTAAGACACATTCGAAAAGGTGTGATGCCATATATCTGAATCATAGACAGTATTGTAAGTCAAAGTTATCACAATAAAAATGCTATAAAAATAAAATAAGTTTAAAAAGAAATTTCCCAGATGTTCTAATAGAGTTATTTTACATGTCTACACATATATGGAGTTTTTTTTTCTACCTATTATCTGTGTTCCAATGTGACATATTGAATAAATCTGATCACTTGTTGAATTTCTGAAAGCCACAGATAAGACATTGTTTTCTGCTCATCTCTTCCCTGTCTAGAACAAGACAGTGTACAGATTGTAATTGTTTACTTAAAGATTCTTCTTAAGGATCTACTTTTAATTAGCCATAAATAGTTGTTTGTTTACAACTATTTACTACAGTATATGGCTTCTGGAAATTTATCCTATAATGAAAATTGTAGCATAGCATGGAGGTTGCCAAATTATTTACTGCCTCTACATAATACCTCCCATATTGCATTTACCCACTCCAAATTCTCAACATCCACACACAAAAGCATAGAAATTCTTTTATATGCTTAAATAGCCAAACTAGGCCATTTTCTAGATCATGAGCAGCCCACGTGTTTTGACTTCTCTCCCTTTCTCTGGATAGTTACCTGACTAATGTTGCTTGACTAATTGTGGAATAGAGATCAAGTTTCAAGCAATTTTCCACAAGGACAAAATAATATTGTCTCTCACAGTTTTATCTAAATACTTCAGAACTGGCGGTAGTCTTGGAAGCTGTGGGACATCTGTGGCTTCATAGATGATAAAATCGAAGTCAGAGGGACAAAAGAAAGTGAACATTCAGAAGACATCATGTGACATTGAAGTCAGAGGGATAAAAGGAAGTGTCCTAATGACATCAAGACCTCAGGACTTTTTACTTCTTGCCTGTTGAATTTTGAAGGGTTGATATTTACAAAAAATAAATTATTAGCTAAAATAACTCAAGAAAATATTTATATAACTTTAGAATATTTACGTATCTTGTGTTTATTTAACTTTATTTCAACTTTATTCAGGTGTAATTTCTGTGTCACCACTTATGTCTAATTTACTTGTATGCATTAAAATGTGAACTGCAATGTAACCACCACAAGAAGGTAGAGCATTTTCCATTCTGTTCCTCCAGCCTATTTTCTGTCCATATCCACTCTACTCACTGGGTCCAGGCAAGTACTGAAGGGTTTGCTGTCATTTGGAAGAGTTTTGCTTGTTTTAGAATTTTATGTCAATAGACTCATCTGGTATGTAGTCATTTTATTGTTGTTGGTCTGGCTTTTTTTTTTTTCCACTTAGCATAATTTGGAATTCATCATTATTTCCATGAACAGTTGATTTTTTTTTATTTAACAGAACACCAGATTTTATTTGGATTTCACTGATTTAACTGTCTATATGATTGTTCAATATAGCACATTTAGAGACTAACAACTTAGTCTAAAATACTGCAATTTAAAATGATAAACATGCATTACCTAATAAAACTTCTAGAATCAGAAAGTTGATTTGCTGGGTGGTCTGATTTATTACCATGAGACTTGCAGTCTCATGTGACTGCAAGTAAGATGGCAGCAGGAATGCTCTTCTTGTAAAAGGGTAACTGAAACGGAAGAGTCCTCCCCAAGTGGCTCACTCACTTCCATGGCTGTTGGTCAAACATCTCAGTTCCTCATGAGTGTTTTCAGGGACCCGCTATTCCTCATCACATGACTTTCTCCACAGAGTTGCTTGACTCTTCGTTTCATAAGAATCGTTTTCTTGGAGTGAGGACTCTTAATTGAAATCAAGATGGAAGCTACAGTGTCCTTGGTTTAGCCTCCAAAGTCACAGAGCATCATTTCTGCTAACATCTATTAGTGGCACAGACTAGCCTGTACACAATAGTGGGAGAACACACAATGATTAAATACCAGGGGGTGGAAGTCACTGGAGACATCTTCAGAACTGAATACCCAGTTGTCTAAACATATATACATTCCTTTTATTTTTTTTCTTTAAGTTACTTTGTGTTTTTAGTTTCTGTTACTAGTAGTCAGAGTCTTTCTATATATAATCACCAAACAGATTTCTCTCTTCTGTTCTGTTTTTAAATATCTTCAAATTGGAGGCCATTAGGAGTATCATAGAATGAAAATACCAATAGATTCATTGTACTATCATGTGGCATTGGACAATTCATAGACTTTCTGACTTTACATTTATATATGTCTAAAACTGTATTGGAACATAATTTCTGCCATGGTGAAGATTATCACTTTAAATGAGATATTGCTTATTATTCATTATCACTTACATTTCTAAATACTTTTCTATTTGCTAACTTAGCAATTCTGTAGAATAGATAGGCTGGGTATAGATGTCCGCATTTGCTCAGATGAATGAGTCAAAGGAAAAGGTTATTATTAATCCAGTTAATGTAAGCCAGCTGGTAGCTCGGCATAACTGTAGAAATCAAAGTATTTGCACAACCGGACACGGTGGCTTGTGCCTGTAAGCTTCAGTCTATGAAGCAGCCGTGGCTAGGGATCGCAGTTCGAGTCCTGCCTGGGGCCTGTAGCAAGACCTAGTTCCAAAAAATAGCTGGGTGTGGTGGCATGCGCTTGTAATCCCAGCTACCTGGGAAGCTGAGGATGGGGGTTGCTTGAGTCTGTGGTACCCCGGGCAACAAGAGCCTGTGATTTCACAGGCAAAAATAGCAAGACCTAGACTCAAAAAAAAAAAAATTTTTTTTTCCACAGCAGTGTATCTATCAATCAAGCATTACCTTGTGTCCTTCTGCACACTTGCTCATGGGTCCAGGCCCAACCAAAGCCATTTCCAAAGCCATTTCACCCATAATAAATGGCTCCTTTCTGTTTCCACATTAGCTCCCCCCTGAGAATATGAGTAAGTCCCAATGGCCTTCATCACTACAAGGCTAATAAACGAATATGATTGCACTTTAGATTAAATATTCATTAATTGTATGGCCTTCACTTATAAAAAATGATATATTAATATATTTTAAAATCTGTAGTTTCTCAACACTACACTTGAATTTATTTATAAGAAAAGAGAAATTTGCCAGTATGCCATAGAAAGGACAGGAAATAAATTGTAAGGTGTTAAAATTCAACAGAAACAATGTGTAGTAGGAAGTTATCAGAAGTGGGTGTAGAAGGAAGGTGGGTGTTTCTCTTACAAATCATCCAATATGTCCTTGTTAAGTTTCCTACATGAGATGTGAATATCTGCAAATACGAAATCTTATAGTATAAGAGAAGAGTGTTACAAATTCATTTAGTAGGGTATTAGAGTTTTCTTTACTCCTTAAAACAAAATTTTGCCTATGCTTTTAAAAGTACAAGCTTTTAAAAAAGAACTAGCATATAAGTATTTCTAGCATTTATATTTAAAGCTCTTTAAAAAAGCTTTAAAAATCTTTTTAAATGTTTTTAAAATAAAAAGAAGTAATATTTGAGTATTAATACTCAAATTATTATTACACAAATTATTACTCAAATTATTATTAATACTCAAGTTATTGAGAATTAATACTCAGTGTGCAAGGTAAAGTATTTTCATTTTAAGTGTCTTTGCATTTATTTTTTATATATAATGCAGTAAGTCAACCAATAAAGAAAAATAATAAATTACCAATAAGACCTGAAGTTATGAGCCATGTTATCATTCTTGTGAAGTTAAATACTTTATTTTTTAGCTGAAATTTCAGTCCCTTTTCTAATCTTCCATATAAATTTCCTTTACATTCTCTCAACAACAGCACTATCATTCTTTGATCCATAGTGTTTACACATTTTATAAAGTAGTATTATTGTTCCAGGGAAATTAATTCTCTTCTCAGATACTTATTGAAAATGGTAAAGGGAACATCTGTTAATTGTCCTTCTCTTCTAGTTGCAATAGCTATTTTTCCCCATCAAATAGAATCAGTACAAAGAACAAAATTTTGGAACTCCCAGTCAGGGAAATCATAGTAAATTATATGTAGCGTTTAAGATTTGTAGATTTTATATATGGAGAGAGCATCTGATAAAGGAAATTGAAATGGCTTGTCACCAAAACATTTCACTTACTGAAAGATGCCACATATAGAACTAAAGGGCAGAACATTTTTTTAAAGATGAAATTTTACTCCTTTGCACATATTATCAAAATATTGTCCAAAGTCTTTTCTGTCTACCATTTCTTTTCTATAGCTGCAATCATCACATATTTCAGTGAGAATATGTAGAGTGTTGCCAGAAACAGAAGTAGCTCAGGACAGTGAGGTCATGATAGTAGAGGAAATAAACAGATAGCAACTATAAAATATTCAAAATTCAATGATCAGTATTTGTTGATAAAAGAAATGAAAATATAATAATGTCCTGAGCACAAAAGTGGACACACAAAAAATTACCTTCTTAAAACTCTATAGGTTCATCAGCAATAGAATTTGAAAATGAATGGCTGCAAATAGAACTGACAGACCAGAGAAAATAAATGACTTATAGCTAAATACAATGACATGAATAAGTCTTAGGGAAATAATTTTGAGTGCAAAAATATGGAATAATATATACACTATGACTTGATTGCAACACAAATATTTCAAAATTTATACATGTTTGGAATACAAACACAAAATTA